>JARYHS010013631.1:103121320-103262543 GCA_031002005.1 Vandiemenella viatica
AGTCAAGACATCAGACCTGGGCTTATACCTATAAGCGATGCCATCGTTGAGTGGTACTGAGCTGATCCATGTACAACTGTTCGTGTGTTTGTGACACCAATAGGAGGCTGAGGAATGACGAAAAAGATGCCAAAATTGATATTCAGTTTTACCATTCTTGACTTTCACGCTTAATATAATTAATTGTGGGATGCCAAAATAACATAATTACGTCCTTTCTCGAATCATTAGTCCTAAAAAAAACTATTCTGATAGTAAATATATCCAAATAACGTTGGACAGTAATTTCTGTTTTAAACTCGTGAATTAGTGACTAGTTTTATAACATGAAAAACTGTGTCTTGGCGGTGGATATAAGCTTTCTACCAAGTACACAACTCACACAAAATGGTTAGGTTTCGTTTAAATTTTAACGACGCAGTTAAAAAATGGATTAGCTTTATAATTTAATCAAACATCTTGTTATTACTGGGATATTAATAGCTGAATCGAGTAATTACCCCACAAATACTAAACGTAATATTAATTTTTAGGCATAGTCACATTAAATGAATTTAATTTAGCGTTATATCTCTTACGATGCAAAAGTGCAAAATACACGGTCAGATAACATTGTTACAAAAGAGGTAATCATTTTGTTTCTTGATTAACGTCAGCAAATTATGGTAGTATACAGGATAATAAAAATAATATGACCATTATAATAGTTTTCAACTACAGTTTTAATAATAGGCTATTTTATTTTTCATTTTGCGTATGATGCTACAAGACATTTACACAATTCAATTACAATTATACTGTTTTCAATGTACAATCTAAACACACATATATACGCATAGTTCAGCGGACAATGCCTGCAGCTGGCCACTGAGACAGGATCTCCAGTCTCAACCACTACAACGTGACGTCAAGGCGCTCCAACCAGGCCACCGCCTCCGGCGAAGCTCCAGACCACCAGGAAAGGCACGCAGTGGACAGTCCTGCACAATGTGCGACGCAGTTTGTAAAACCTCACCGCAGTCACAGTACGGAGAATCTGCCCAACCCCAGGTGTGGAGAGTTGAAGCAGTTCTTCCGTACCACATCTAATCCGATTTAATTTACACCAAATTGACCGCGGTAAATTGAATCCTGGTAGTTTTGAGCAGGGATTGGTAATTTGCACTATGCCCTGTGGTGTTGAGGATGCCCATTCCGCTGTTCAGCTATCTGTAGGGCTGAGGAGTTAGATGCTAAACTGACAGCAGTCTTCCAGGCAGGGCGACGTGACTTCAACCATGTTTTGTATTCCCTAATATCTCCATGGATGAGAAGAGCCTCATTGTTCAAAATTTTCGACCATAGTTTTATTAGAACCTTTTTTACCGATCGTGATGGGTGAACGGTTAGCGTTCTGGCCTCGCATTCGGGAGGACGCGGGTTCAAATCCCCATACGGGCATCCAGATTTGGGTTTTCCATGGTTTCCCCAAATCACTCCAGGCGAATGACGGGATGCTTCCTACAAAAAGGCCCTGGTCGAATTCCTTCCCGTTCCTCCCCGCCTCTAATGACCTTAGCCGTCAACGAGGCGTAAAGCCATAAGTAAAAAAAAAAACCTTTTCCTCCTGATATGAGGTGGTGGGATGTTGCTGAGCACCGGCAGCCACTGAATAGGTGTATATAGAAGTGAACCAGTTATAATGCGCATTGTATGGTGAAGCTGAAAGTCTACCAAGAGCTATTAAGTCATATGCTGGAGCAGTATTCAGCTGTGGAGTAAACAAAGGCTAGGGCTGTTGTTCTTAATGTATTTGCATCAGCTCCCCATAAAGTTCCTGCCATCCGTTGAAGTAAGTGGTTCCGACTTTTAAGCTTGGCAGCTGTATTATGAAGGTGTCTTTTGTAGCTTCCGGACCTATCTAATGTCACACCCAGGTATTTTGGGGTACTGTTATACTTCAGCATCTGGTCTCTGAACAATATATTTGGGTCGTAGTTTATGATAGGTTATGTATAGTATATACAAACTTACTTGTTGCGGTAAAACTGGTAATATAATCTATATTTTTTACAGTAAAAAAGTATTATTTTTATATGAGGAATTTCAATAAATGTTAATGATGCTAAAGAAACACAATTAATAGATGCCATGTTTTATTTTTTTTTTTAAATCTTCTTGGTTTCTGTCAGCTGTAGTGGTTTATTCGTGGTTCAAAAAGTTTTTCTCTTCTTTTGCTGTTTATACAATTGTTCTGAATCATCCCTTGCATTTTGGTAGCGGTAGTCAGGGAAAACTGACAGGATTCATTTGCCCTAGTATCTCCTTTCCATCGTTCAGATGTCCTGGTGTGACCTTTCAACGTGTTTGTCACTAATAGCTCCTCAGCTGTCAGGGTAGAAATTGAGATGAGTGTGGAGACAGTAAATCTTAATTGGCATATTGCACTGATGATATTTTATAGGAATTGATTTATAGTTTTAATATAATTTTTTCATCCCTTTTACAAAAAATCCATCAGAAACTTTTCAGAAGACTCCCATGCAGCTTTCTCGTAGATTGTACGTGACTTTTTTGAAGATTTATTTTTTCAGCAATTTTCAGATCTCAGGCCCAATAAATTCTCACCCTGACACCAAAGCAATGAAAATAGGCAGTTTATACCAGTAGTGTAATAGGGCACTTCTGAGCAGAAAATTTCGCTTCACAATAAACATAGCAAAATTCAGAAATGTTAACGTATTTACGATACATTACACGACAAATAGGTACACAGTTTGAGCAAAGAAAGAAAATATCTCTGCCACTAACTAACCTCACAATGCATCTAGATAAAAATTAACATCAACTCCCAATTAAAATTCTCTCGTTTAGCCAACAGCAAAAAATGAAATTTCCCTATGTTTTATCAATACACCCATAGGCATCCTAGAAAACCGAGCGTGGTGGTGTAACGGATAGCGTTCTGGCCTCGCATTCGGGAGGACGGCGGTTCGAATCCCCGTCCGGGCATCCAGATTTGGGTTTTCCATGGTTTCCCCAAATCACTCCAGGTGAATGCCGGGATGCTTCCTTCAAAAGGCCATGGCCGAATTCCTTCCCATTCCTTGCCCCCATCCTTTCCCGTCTCTAAAGACCACGTTGTTAAAAAGGGACGTTAAACTGTTTAAAAAAAAAAATCCTAGAAATGCAACTAAAAGCTAACTTGCCGATTTAAAGGCTGAATTGGTATTTGATAAGCAGATTGCTATTTTCAAGCAGGAAATATACTTTTCTTGATCAGTACATTTATACAATGAGTCTGGTTTCATGGCAACTTGAGAGAAAAGTATGGAGTATAACTAGTATTTTAACAAGCATATACCGTCCCGATTTGATATTGTAAGAGACACTTTGTCACAGTTGTTTGCAGATATTCAAAATATTCCATATCGACATTTTTTAGTTTTGGAAACAATTTCTAAAGAACAAATCAGCTGAGTATGTCTGCTGGTTGAGTTAAAAGCTTGTTTTGCGAGATCAGAAATAAAAATTGTTCCGTAATCTGCTAACATGATAATTTTCTCTCACTACCTACACAGCTTAATGCTGAGCTTCTCATGCTTTACAACTGGCGTAGTGATTTTATCAGATTAATTAGATGAACTGTAAGTCTCACGGATGTTTTTGATTGTTATAATGTATTAGTAGTTTAGTTTAACTACAATAAGTTTTAATATAATTGTTGCATTGCTTGCAGCAGAAGGATATGATTAGAAAAATCAGTAGTAGTGCCTGGAAGGGAAAAGATGGCTGAAGTTCTGTTTTTGGCAGAAGGGAGTGGGAAAATTGTCTTTCATTGGTAAATGTGTAAGAGCCTGGGATAAATTAGCGGGGGATGTACTGCACAATTTACGAAAAACATTGAAAAAATGTAGTATTTAAATTCGTAAAGGGCAAAAGTAGGTAAATGGAGAATTTGCTTTAAAAGTTTTGAGATAGACAGAAATTTGAAATAACGTGCGAAGAAAGATAGCCCCATCTCCAATGTTCACTTCCCGGAATTAAACAGACAGTTAATAGTATGAATACGGAAAAAAAACGGTACTGATGTTGAGTAGATGAGGGCTGACATTTATCATTCGGTTTCATGAGCAACCAGGTTCAATTAAATCCTAGTAATCATGATTTTAACTACGTCCAGTTTCTAAAAAAAAATTTTTGGTTTTCTTAACAAAGACTTTCATCCACATGTACTACGTCCGCTGTAATCACCGCTTTGTCAAGCCGCGGTATGTACAACGACTGGAAAGGGACCATATGAATTGTGGGTATTACTAATACATAAACGAGTAGTAGACAAATAAAGTTGCTTTAATTATGAGGGGTATATAAAAACTTCTCTTCATTCATCGGGGATAATTATACAAATTATTGTAGTTTTTATCGTCATTAATTATGCTATTACTGAAATTTTCAATTGAATTATGTTACAAAGCTATAAAAAAGTAGCAGTAAACACACGAGAAAGTTCAATATTTGACCTGATTTTCAGTATTTTGTACAGCTTGCACGGATTTCAAAAAATTACCCTGCAGCGAACACATTGTCTACAAAGATGTTCGAATGATTTTACATTGTGTGCTACTATTTGCAATTGTTTAATGATGTATGGTGCAATATCTAGTCCAAATCGTAGCCTTAAGGGGGCGTCCATGAAATACGTGCGCTCAAGTAGGTGGGGAGGATCCAGTGATATCTCACCATATCTTACCAAATACCACCAAGTCGATCTCACGTTGGGGGGTAGGGGTTGAGGGGTTGCAATGTAGTTTGGAGTCCATTGGAGTTTACATCTAGATACAGTGGAAAACTGTTGTGTTCCTGTTACCATCCCCTCAATGATTGTTTTCCGGCTTCCAGAAAGTAAGGAAGGGTAACGTGCCAACGTTATCGGCCAGTCTAATAGTTTAGCAATAAAATAAAAAAATAAGTAATTTCTAAAAACCGATTTTATTTTATTTATTTTCCATCATAACTTTGCATATCTTAAAGCGGTTTTCATACAGTCGACATTTAATGCTATTTCTGCTGGTTTCGTCTTCACTAGGGAAGAAGAACTGAATTTTAAAAGCTATACAAACAAAAGACAGCTAAATTTTGTAATACATTGAAAGTTTCATCTGACTGACAGCCATAAACTATAGTAACAAGGTGGACAGTTTCAATCACAAATGATATTTATTTACTTTATGCAAATTGAAATTGTTTTAAAAGAATGTTTCGTGTTGTTGGTTTATAAGATCTGATTACTATTCCTCGTTTCTGCAATTGATCGATAAAGCCTTTAACCGCCCAAACTGCTGAACCTTTCCTGTTGCTTTAAGTTACTTTTATTCTATTGGAGTGTGTCACCAGGATTCTGTGCATCGTTTCAGGATTATCAATAACACGAATCATGAGCCATCGTGTTCCACGTCAGCATTCGGAAAATTGATAGTTATACAAACGAATGGGACATCGAACATTCTTTTTTTTATTAGGGTTTTACTGCTGTATTACTTTTTTTTTTTTACTTACAGCATTACGTCTCGTCGACGGCTAAGGTTATTAGAGCCGCAATGGGACTGGGCACAAGGAACGGGAAGGAATTCGGCCATGGCATTTTTGAAGGAAGCATCCCGGCATTAGCCTGGAGTGATTTGGGGAAACCATGGAAAACCCAAATATGCCCGGAGGGGTATCCGAACCCGCGTCCTCCCGAATGCGAGGCCAGAACGCTAGCCGTTCACCCACCACTCTCGGTCTGAACTACTCTTTCAATTTGCGAAGACATTTCTTTCCGAAGTCTCTGTGGCGTGACACAGCATCATGTTCGGTGTCTCTTCTGGTTGGTGTAGTTTTTTTTTCTATCTAGGGCTCCATCAGCACAATTGATCTCTTGTGCTGGTATCCGGCTCGACCTAGACGACTGACCAGTGGGTTGGCGATGGGTAGTAGTGTAGAGCTTACCGGCCAAAGGCTGTAATTGTTTGTCGATCCGCATCAGACGCATTATGAACTGTGCAGATGTGCTTCAGTTCTCCGTCTGTAATACCTGCAGCTTTTTCGGTTGGCAACAAGTTATGTACTACCACACAGAGAAATCAGGAAGAAACTCGGTCATAGCCTCTCAAAAACAAAATTCTCGAATGATTTAAAAAAAGCAGAGACAACCAAAATTACGATGGAAGAACCGAAGATCGAACACACGGTCTCACGGTTGCAGACTCGATCAGATACTTAAGCAAAATTCATCATTCATAATGGTATTAAAGGACTCATTATTACGAATTATTAACATGCTACAACATTTTTACCAAATCGTACTCACAGTAAGTTAAAAACTAAGAAATTACATTTCCTCCATGGGAACGCCTATTTTGGTAGGAACTGTAATGCAATGGTTTTCTTGCAGTTGAATTGTAGAAATACAACTATTTATATTCTTTAGCCCATTCTTTAGCTCGTCGACACATTCCACCGAGATGGGAGGAGGCCAATTTGGCCTCCTACCTATCATTCGGGAGGACCGGGGTTAAACTCGGTTCGGCCATCCTGTCTGAGGTTTTCCGTGGTTTCCCTCAGACAATTAGGCGAATGCTGGGATGGTTCCCTAGAAGGCCACGGCCGACCTTCCATCCCACTTCCCTCCCCGTAGTAGTAGATTGGCTGAAAAGAGTCCCCTATGACTTTCCAGCAGCCCGCCTCCCAGCCTTCTGCTGGGAGGAATGAAATTGTAAAAAAAAAAAAAAAAAACGACACATTCGTCTTCGAAATTAAATCATCCCCTGGCTATTGCCGTACATTTATTTCATTTTCTTATGATAATATCTAATTTGTTCACACAATTTAGTGGCCTAGCTGTCACCCCGGAGGAAAAGGCCAACGCATTGGCTGATGTCTTTGTGAAGAATTTGCGGCCTTCGCAAACAAACGTGGACCCCACCCCCCTCACTGCAGTTCATCGACGCCTGAGAGTCTATCTCGACGCCGAAGATGACCATCAAATAGACGACATCACCCCAGAGGAGGTAGCCAGCTACCTGTCGAAACTGCACCCACACAAAGCACCAGGGCATGACGAGATTAGCAACACTCTCCTAAGGCACCTACCACCAGAGGCCTCTGTCCATCTCGCCGCTATCTTCAGTGCCATCTTGCGACGTCAGCATTACCCTTAATTGCGGAAACACGCTATAATTGTGGGTATTCACAAGACCGGGAAAGGCAACCACCTACCTCAGAACTATAGGCCAATAAGTTTGCTCCCAGCCATCAGCAAAGTGTTCGAACGGCTGCATTCATCGATGACGCCAATGTTATCCCAGATCATCAGCTAGGATTTTGACGCGGTCACTCCACCACTCAGCAGCTGATGCGGGTAGCAGAAACGGTGACCCACGCTTTCAACTTCAAGAACTACAGCACCATGGTACTCCTCGACATCTCACGTGCCTTTGATTCCGTGTGGCATCCGGGGCTCCTGCTCAAGCTCTACGAACGGGGCCATACGTGAAGCTACTAAAATCCTACCTCACCGGCCGGACCTTCAGCGTCAAGGTGGACAAGGCTTACTCCTCTATCAGGAACATCGAGGCAGGTGTCCCGCAGGGCTCTGTGCTTGGACCAGTGCTATACTCCCTTTACACTACTGACGTACCAACTAGCAATGGTGTTCTGACAGCTACCTACGCCGGCGACACTGCGTACTTGGCCTCCAGCCGCAGTAGAGTACTACCCACCCGACGACTACAGGAAGTTCTCCAAATAACGGAGGCCTGGGCTAGGAGGTGGCGTATTGACATAAATCCCCTTAAGACCCAAGCCATTATACTACCCAAGCGACTTGGAGTCCGTCAACCAACCCTTTCCTGACCCAACACTTGGCCTGTATGGTAGAGATCCCATAGTCCATCACGGCACGCTACCGGGGGGTGACTCTAGACAAGAGACTGAACTGGTGCAGCCACATCAATGAAGTCCGTCGGAGAGCAAGCACCAGGCTCCACAGTCTTTACTCTATTCTAAATAAGGACAGCAAGCTTGCCCCTTCTACTGGAGTTAAGATATACACATCGCTCATACGCCCCATTATGGAGTATGCATGTCCTGTGTGGGCATACGCCAGTGACAGGCAAATCAGAAAGCTCCAGGTTATTCAAAATAGGGCCCTAAAGAGAGCCCTCCACCTCCCGTGCCGGTTCCCTACGGATGCACTCCATGAGGCCGCCGGCATACCTAAATTCAAGGACAGATTCCGCCAGCTTGCAGAAACATTTTATAAAAATACCAGACAATGCAACAACCCGGCGGTCAACTCGCTTGGACGATACGAAAATGGCGATGATAGGCGTAGAAGACCGTTCAGTCTCCTAGGAAACTGACACCCAACAAGAAAACACACCGAAAGTTAAGAAAATTGTAACGCCTTCTTGACGTTGGAGGCAATGTCATCGGACAATTACTCCACCCCCCACCTGCCTGTGACCTAAGGCAGAGAAGGTGCCATGTGTGTAATTTATAATATCGAGCTATATAAAACAGTAAAGCACTAATGCTGTTCTATCTGCGATGGTGGAATAAGTAAGCCACGACTTTTGAGAGGTTGTATTTCGTTTAGTTGGACACTTGTGTACTAACATGTTTCTTTTGCAGGTATGGTGTCAACCGTAAATTACCCTACACAAATTTCATGGTTTTTAACCAGCTCCCCATATTCCTTGTAACGCCATTTCGCACTTTTTAAAGACCTCCCTTCCCCTTGTGACATCATAGACTCGAACTGCATTTCAAACTGTTGATACTTTTAAAAATATCGAATTTTCGATATATCGATATTTTTAAAATGATCAATATTGGATTCGTCCCAAAACCGAATCATGTCAATATAGGGCCAAGTCTCGTGGATGTTCACTTATAAACAGTTGAGAAATATACTTCTGAACTATATTTTCAATTTCTGAAACAGAATGGTTTTTAATGACATTAAGGACAGTTAAAAAAGACTATAAAGATTTTAAAACATTTAAAAATAGAGAGAGAAAAGATTAGAAGATAAAATTGTGGCTTAACTATTGTGCCTTTTTACTGAAATGAAAGGCAAAATATGTATGATTTACTGTAAGACTTGTAAAGCCGGAAAGAGGTTCCAGAGAAATATTGGCTTTTGTGAATATGTAAAATTGATAAAGCATTACAGTAGAGCGATTTTTTAAGTAGAAGTATTACAAGAATTATTTTATATGGAATTTCATTACTTATTGTAGATCGATAGCTTGTTCTAAGTAGTCTTACCTTATTGAGTCTAATCTTTGCACCTTAACAAACATTATTGTGATCGCCATATACCAATATTCCTACTTACACCCAATTTTCAAGACGGAATAATTACCTCAAAAATACGCACGCAATTTAAAACAATGGGTTCGCGTTCGATCGTTCTGCCATCCCTGAATTGTTCCCATCATCTGAGTAGGCGATGTACCAATAACTTCCAAATTAAAAATAGGAACAAAGTAAAATTTAACGTGTTTTTACTTAAGCTTCCTTATCTTTGTGCATAACAGAAATTTAAGGGAAGTCGCCTATCACGAAGAACGTTATTAACGTTTGGGATTGCCATCGAATAAATACAAGGACTTTTCTTAAAATAAATTTGTTAGTGGTATAAGTAAACTGGTTCTGACATACTTTCTGCAGCTCAATTCTTCTGCCACTATGAAACAAGACACATAACCAATTCACACAAAATATTTAACTGTGGACTACTACCATACCTGGTACATTACGATTTGATCTTTTGCTAATTGTTTCCGACGACAGAAGACAAATTTTAAAAAACTGCGAAGCGTGTCCGAACAAGAAATCGAATGAGTACTAACTGCTTGAATGAGCATTGATATTTGGCCTTCCTTTTTATTACTGCTTGTTGCTTGGATAGTAATTAATCAGAAGCACTAATCGAATAATTAAAATATTGTGTAATGAATTTTATTTGATCCGTCAGCTTTTAAAAATTTGCTTTGCTTAATGGCGTAGCTAGGCGGGAGGGGGGGGGGGAAAGTGCGGTGGGGATGATCCACCCAGGGTGTCACCCGTTTGGGGGTGACACCCGCATTTCGAAATAGTAATCGAAATTAGTGTAATACAATAAAAAAAATTATTTACTTCTTTTATCCTTTGGTGTCGAAACACGTCTTGTTTTATTGTTTTGAATAATTGTTTTTAAGTTGATCTAGCGCTTTTTCAAATGCGATCCAGGGGTTGTGCTCTTTGGTTACAGTAGAATATAATTGTTGACAACACCATGCGCTTAAACAAAGAGAGCATTGCTCTGTAGCTCCAACAATCACAGGAAATCGTTGTGCTTGTCGTCCGTCACTTGTTGTTGGTTTGCTAAAAGCGGCGGTGGATATAATGTAAGTTTTCTTGTATAAAGAGAGGAAGTTTTATAATTAAAGGATATACTAGCTGACCCGACAGACTTCTTTCTGTCAAAAATTATTGGTCTGTCATAGTCCAATAGAAAAAATATATAAATAAAACGTATTACAGAGTGATCACTTTATATATTGATTTAATGTCGCTGATCACACGCAGGCATAGATTAATATCCATAAAGCCTAATCAACTTGAAGTCATACCAAAGATAATCGTAACGCGCTGACCCGACAGACTTCTTTCTGTCAAAAGTTAATGTCTCAATAATAAACAACGATTACTTACAAAAATAAGTCTTCTATGTCGTACACTGCAAGATTTTAGTAATAATGTGATGATATTTTTATTCTATGGTAATGCTTTATGGAACACGATACTTTTTGTTTGGTTACTTGGCGCGTAAACAAATAAAGCTGACAGTTTTCCAACGCGGGAGCAGGCAACATACAACTGTCCATGAGAGAAGCATGGGTTTTCAAGATTAACGCCACAAACACTCAATGACTGACCCTGGGATTTATTTATAGTCATTGCAAAAGCAAGCCGCACTGGAAATTGCAGTCGTTTAAATTCAAATGATACGTCAGTTGGTACTATTGCGATGCGAGGTATCAACACATCTTCTCCCTTATATTTTCCCGTCGGAATGGTTGCTTCAGTCACATTGTTCAATAATTTTTTGACCGCTAGCTGTGTGGCATTACAAAGACGCGATTGGTTGATATTTCGCAACATTATGACCACCGATACTACTTTTAATTGAAGATTATGAGGCAACAATCCTGGCAAATCCAGTGAGTTCAAAAATTCTGGTGGATAGTTCACGACATCATCTTGGTTAGTTGCACAATCAACTGATTTTTATGTCCTTAACTAATCGGCAACTTCATTTTGAATTGTGAAATTTATTTCAATTACATCCGTGTTTTTGTCTTTGTAACATAGATCGTTCGTTCAACCAAAGATTTGACAGGAAATGTAATGCATGCAGCCAGTCAAAACGTCTGCTGGGATTTTGTCATTACCAATGCCAATGAGTTGTTTTGAAAACATTTCTTCAGATCGATCATTTTGCAATTCCATAAATAATCATAAAGCATCCTTGTTTTGTTTGATTAACAGGCAGTGATTTTATTTTCGTTGATCACACGCAAACCGTTTTTTTTTTTTTTTTTTTTTTTTTTTTTTTTTTTGGCAGGCATATACTAATATACATACAGTCTAATCAAGTTTAAAGCATACCAGAAATAATCCTAACGCGCCTTTTTGTTTTTTTTATGATTGACTGGTTTGTATGGTATGGTATTATGGTATGAAGAAGAAAAAATTAGCCGAATTGATCGCGCCGTTCTCGAGTTTTGAGCTTAGGACATATTTGGCGATTCATTTTTATTAATTTAAAAGTAAGAAAGTATTATTACTCATACCCAATTCAATCATCATGAATTCTACCTGAACATAATTTAAAACGAATGGAACCCATCATCACAAGGCTTACCACAACTTTGAATAGGATAAGTGTGGCTCGATCGTCAGACGCTAATGCATATCGCGTCTCAACTAAAATACCAGTAATATATTTTGTTTGTCAGGTATTCTTAATATTGCATCCTTCGAAACTAATGAATTCTATTTTCATAGTCGAAACTTTCTGGATGGGCGGCATGGGTCTAAATGTAAACACACTGAACAAATAAACACACAATTGGTTTTCGAGAAAAGCGAAAATTTAAAAACGGCCAAGAAAATACCACGCACGGAGGAAATAATAACAACACGTACGTCAGTGATATTATTTTCGCTGTTCACACGGAGGCATAGATTAATATCCATAGAGCTTAATCAACTTGAAGCCAAACAAAAGATAATCCTAACGCACCTTTGTTTTGTTTTGATTGAGGGAAAAGGGCTGTTTTAAGGGTTTTTTCCGGCCATTATTCAAATTTTTCTCGCCGTAAAAACCATCCTTGAACTCCAACGAAAATTTTTTAAAAAAATTGGCCAAATTGGTCCAGGCGTTGTTGATTTATGCGCTTACCAACACATTTTGCGATTCATTTTTATATTATAGATATATATATATATATATTGCTAAAATCATGGTTATCAGACGTTAAATTGTAAATACTCGAAAATATTTAAAGAAAAATGTTAGATTTTCCTTTGAAAATTAAAAAAAAAAAATGCAACCAAGCTTATGTCGGAATACGCGTAGTCTAGGCTTCAAAATTGTTTTGTTTATTTAGAATTCCATTAGCTTTCAAGTGAATTGAAGTAATTTCTAGTAATTTTTGAATTTATCATCTGACATATTCGTGTTGATTAATTGAGTACATTTCGCGTTATCCGATTTACACTATGCGTACCTACCTATTGTCAATGGTACACATATACTCGACATGAAATCGTATCATGTTCGAATTTATGCAAATAAAATGATTCGGAAAACTGTGCATTAAACTAGCAATACTGTAAGGTTTCAAGTCAATCCGAACGGGTACAAGTGTTCGTTGATGGTATCGTCTGTCATAGGTAATCAGTTTTTATAGAGCATGTGTTTAAAACAGTCGGAACCGCGTATCTTGCTCGTGAAATCGTAACATTGGTAAGCACTTTAAGGTCTAAAACAGACGAGGCGTTTTGCGCCGCGCGGCGGTCGAGTCGACGCATGGTCCAATGTAATTAAATGGGGCAAAACAGATGATGCCGCGCGGCCCCGGCTGCCGTGCGCGGCACCACGCGGCGCACGGTTTCCCGGCGACTTAGGCCGGTTACACACTAGGCGGTTTCGTCCGCGCCGGAAATTTCTCCGCCGCCAACGTTCAGTTAGTGGCACAAGGGATCAAATGGGAGCTTACACACTGGGCGGAGGGGAAAACCCGCGGCAGCGCTGCCGTCGACGGCAGGTATGCTACCGCCCGTTGCCACTACATTCGATGGTTGTTTGACCGCTCCAATCCAGACAGTGGCCAAATGGGCGCTTGCACACTCGGCGGATTTTAAACCGCTTGTGCGTTTTCAGTCAGTGTAAAGTTATCATTTTTTGAATTTAAAAATCGTAATATGAGTTAAGTGGTGATAGATAATGATCATCTCATTCCGTTAGTGGAAGCTAGACCAGTTTTAAGAGACAAAACAGTGGTTTGTTTTAAAGATCGGGACGCTACCAGGAACACTTGGAAAGAAGTGTGCCTTGAAAGTGGAATGATTTTGACGAAATGGAAAATTAGAAAAAATGCCTTTGGATAGTAAACTACTACCGCTTCAACTAGAACTTGAAAAATATTGAATCACATTTTATAGAAAGATTTTGATGTTTAATAGTATATAACTGTGTTCTTATATCTTAGACATATGCTAAGGAACACTTTCAACATTCGAAATTCTGTCGCTCGACATTTTGAGACCATTTTTTTTTCTTTTTCTTTTTTTAACACAGCACTGACGAATACAGTGAGACAAGCTGTTTAGTAAATTCGGCATCATCTTTGCCATTTACTTTCAATTTTTCTTAGTAAAGTAATAATTTTTAAAACACTCAACATATTATTACTTAAGCTAAAATGTTTAACTAGTCTATTGTGCTCGTAATAATAAAAGCTATGTAAACTCAACAGTGATGAGTCGATTAGACAGTGGAGTATATATTAGTCACAAATAAATGTAACATTAGCCATTATATGACATAGTGTATTTTCAAACTTTTCTTGTACACCTATTCGTATTCACCTAAAGGAGTTTTCACCCTAATTAACATAAAACAAATATAGGGGATTGGAATTATATAAATTTAAATGTTTATATGTAGTAGGCCTAGTTCTATGAGAAATCTGCTTATTTCAAGGTGATTGCCAGCATTTCCACACGTTAAATACCATTCATCAACTGGGTATTTCTCCTTTGAATGCCGTACTTTAGTTTCGCAAGCAATTGTCGAAATAAACATCCCAAAATAACTGAAAAACTTGTTGTCGTCGTTCCTCAAATATTCTGTTCTCCTTTAGTTTTACCTTTTCCTATTTCTATGGCGACTGAACCGTCAAAATAACAATTTCAAAACCTAACTACGAAGTAATAAACGCTGAATTAACAAAATTAAATTCTAATTTCACAAAATGAAACTCAAGTCTTCAAATGCAAGGTACTGACGCCCGACCACGTCATCTTTTACCAGCTCTTCATAGCAGCGGAGGTCTTACCGCTGAAATAGCAGCGGACGTTCTACCGCTCAATGTGTAAACAACTCAAATTCTATAGGCGGCAGCGGTTGAGTTACCGCTACGGGAAAAATCGCCCAGTGTGTAACCGGCCTTACGCGCGGTGCCGCGTCGTCTGTTTTGAACTCGCGGCGTGGAGGCGGCGCGTCGATCTTGCCAACTGAAGGAAATGAATCAGAAATGGAGATTTTTCCCCCCTTTTTGTATCATTATACTTCAGTGTTCAAATGTAAAACACTTAATATGCGATTACATTAAACACACAATTAAAATTCTAATTTAATTTTACTTTTCTTTTAAATATTTCCCGATTTCATATCCCTTTAATATCCTTTAAATTTAAAATTCAATATTTTTCTATTGATCCAGCACCGAAACCTTATCTTGATCTGTACTTTTGAACTGTAATATACAGTTTGAGTGTCTGATTGTTTCCAAGGAATGTGGCACTAATATTTTTTATAACTAGCATTTTAATATTTTTGATTATACTAGGGAAAAATGAATTCAGAAGCACTGATAAACCACCTTCGGTACAGCTGGCGCTCGATTTCATGCATAAATGGAGCGGGAAAGGTTTCTTTTTTTGATAGGGGCGTCAGGGATTGGAACAAATTACCAAATTAAAATTTGTAAATCGGAAAAGTAAATGGCGGAGGAATTTAACACTTCAACTATAAAATTAAATTTAAAAAATAATGTAAATTGGGATAGTTAGATGACTATGGGAATCGCCAATAACGATAATAATAGTAACTACATTAGCATTTCCTTCTTGTCTTCAATATCAATTGTTTTACAAAGAATTGAGCTATGCGCGCCAAATCGACAGTCCACGTGTCAGTCGAGGCTAGAGTTGCCAACCGTTATATAACATACAATATTGTACTGTATTTTCGGTCAGAGTGCTAATTATTGTTGAGAAAAAAATTATTATACGCGAAGATACTAAATAACAATATTAAAGGAAATCTAGGTAAAAGTAAAACATTGTAGTGAGTTTACCGACAGAACTACAGGCAAAATGGCATCATATTTTTAAAATCATTTAAGATTATTTCAGTCCTGCCCTCTATTCCCACAACTTCGCCATTCACAGCAAAGTTATTTTCAATTATGAATTTGAAATGGCGAGAAGAGAGAAGCAGAGCGAGTATCTCATTAATAAAACTATCTACATTAATGAATGCAATAAAGAATATGACTCTTTTGCTGTAGAAAAAAAATTATTAAGAGGTGCAGGAAATGAAAACATAAAGTTTTTACAAAAATAAATAACTAAAAAAATAATTTATGTCATTTTCTTACTCTTTCCATAAAATACTATATTTTTCGAAGTGTACTATGTTTTTTCAACTTATTCTAAAAAGTACTATAATCAGCCGAAAAAATGTTTGTAACCATAGTCGAGGCGGCGGGAAGTCGCTTCGGCTGTTTTAGGCCTAACTCTAGTTTCATGTAAGTTTGCTATGCTTTCTACTGATCGAGATGAAATAAATAAGCGTATGATTCTCTAAGCATTTTTCATAATAAATTTAGAGAAGAAGAAAATTCCTACTATGGGTAGCCTCTCTGTCGAATACAGGTACCTAAATTCTTACGGTTTCCATAAATCGACAGGGATATCGAACTTCTGTTCCTGAACAAAAATTGAGTTTTAACCATAAACTGAATGAACATTCGAGCAGTTTACAACATATTTATATATACGCTACAGAGCGGCAGTAGAAATCTAAAATTTATACGTGGAGACGGTCTTCAGTGCATACAATGTCATATTTGGGAGTCTGTTAAGACTTGTTACGTACTTCATGTAAAAACGGCAGATATCGCAAAGGCATGTACTAATATTACCTGACCAGTTTTTTTTTTTTTTTTTTTTTTTTTTTTTTTTTTTTTTTTTACGTTGTTATTATATTTTATTTATTCTTCCATTTTTATGAAGGAACTGAATGTAGAGTTGCTTCTCTGATTATACAGTATCCTCCAGGGTCTCACGACTTGTAGGACCCGGATCCTGGGTTTGCACCGTTGGGACCCCATCTGGGTCTGCTTCTTTTTATATATATATATCAGCTTAATGTCTCTCTAACAGCGAGGTCTTTAAAGACGGGAAAGGAGGGGGGCAAGGAATGGGAAGGAATTCGGCCATGGCCTTTTGAAGGAAGCATCCCGGCATTTGCCTGGAGTGATTTGGGAATCCATGGAAAACCCAAATCTGGATGCCCGGACGGGGATTCGAACCGCCGTCCTCCCGAATGCGAGGCCAGAACGCTAGCCGTTACACCACCACAATCGGTGAATTGCTTCTACTTCGATCAAGCCACTTCTGTTAACTTTCCTCTCGATATCCCTTGGTCCTGTAAATACCAAGGTTGCGAAGTCATTTAAATGCATCCTATGTTAACATTTCAATAACAAATGATTGGGTAGTTTTTGACTTTTCTAAATTTATAGCGGAATCTTATGGTCGCCCTGTAGTTACACTGGCGGAAATTAAAATCTCATCACGCATACAGGAATGGTAGAATTTAGGAAACTCTGAAGATATATCCAGCGCCATACCCAGAAGAAATGATAACAAATGGAAATGGTTCAGGCTAAGTTATTACCATTAGATACAGCTATCAGTGAGAAATGCGCCCAACTTGAGCACCAATACAATCGTGGATCCTTGCCAGCATTGAATCAACAAGTGTTCGGATGTCTTCTTGATATATGTCTCTCTACGCCTGTATGTTTTTTGCAGTCAGTTGTTGCTCAGTTTGTGCTGGGTGACCATGTGGTCTAATGTGTCTACTCCTGGTTTCCGTGACATGCTCTATTGGGGACAAATCTGTGGACCGTGCTGTCCAAATTGTGATCTAAACTCCTTGTAAGGCTTGTATGACGATGGCCGCAGTATGAGGACGGGCATTATCTCGTTGGAAGATGCGATTTGGATGATGAACATGAAGGGTATCACAATAAGATGCAGTACCCAGTCCACATAGTGGTGGGCTGTCATTGTGCCATCAACAACAGCAAACTCAGTCATGCTGTCGAAACTGATTGCCATAACATGACACCAGAGGCTGGACTTATGTGACTTTCTGATATCACAGTAGGTAAGCCGTTTCTCCACTACGCCAGCGAACATGTCTTCGATTATCACTTCGCCACAGACAGAATAGAGACTCGTCTCTAAACACAAATGTACGCCATTCAACTGTCCATTTATGTTTTGCATTACACCAGGTTAGATGATGCTGGCAACGAAATCAGATTAATGGGACACAGTACATAGGGGTCAGAGAGTGCAACCCAGTTTCAAGTAATTGGTTTACAATCGTCCGGGCAGGGGGTGACTCTCTGTAACCACTGCTTGGATCTGGCCTGCAGTCAACCATCTGCCAGCAACAGCCACCCACACAATTTGGCGATCTTTGCGTGCTGTTATCCATCTGTATGGACCTGGGCCTGCTCTAGGAGTATTAGAGCTTTCTTTCATCACTGTGTAACAAGTCTGTATACTGACATTGCACTACGGTCAATCCTTCGGGAGATTTCACGATATGATGCACCCTTTTGAATAACGTCAATTCACCGACCTCTCTCACTGTTAGACATTTGAGTGTAGAGAGTTGTCACTTTTCGCCTTGGCATATTTAGCTAACAAGAACTTGTGGACAACAAAAGTGTCATGTTACACCACACTGTTCACCATTAGTACGCTAAAGGAAGTAGCAATTTATATAATAGATAGAACCGTAAGTCTCATATTATTACATATAGAACTTTCAATTTTAAATCATTTAATAGTCTTCATGTGGGTATACTTGGAGCCAAATTTCATTCATTTATCACAACACGGTCTGGGTGTTGGGATTTCAATTTGCGCCATTTTGTGTTTCATTTACTAAGTGTACAGGTGGAGCTGCACATTGCCAACACTGGTCTGTACCGTCACTGCAACTACAGCCGTCGGAGTGGCTGCTCGCCCCCTCGCGTCCACACTTTTCCATAGTTCACCCGTATTCCTACCAGGTCTTTAGTCTCCTTTAACGTTTTCAAGTGATTGTTTCACGAAATCAGTGTTGGGGATAACAGATAGGTTTGACACCCTACTTTATTATACTGTATTTTGCACAGTTTTGGCACGAAAGTATATTAAAACACTTTTTTATCTGACTCATGGAATCACCTAACTGGTTGACCTTTTATGTAGAAAAATAGTATCCCAGCGCAGTATTAACAAATCATTATTACAGTACACTGTACTGGAATCAAAGATTCTCGCGTGTTTCATCGCAATCACAATGAAATGTCAATCACTTCACACTTGACTTGTTTGAGGTTCTTTTCGATTCACTCATTACTTTTTGTCAGTAAAGAACGAGATTATAACATATTTTTAATTTAAATATAGGTAGAAAAATTTTTGTATAATAAAAATAATAATTTCATGTTATCTCAAAGTTCCAGTCACAGAGTTTCTTATTAGAAAACTTGCAGTGCACCTATATCGTAGTCACCTAACTTGAAAAGGAGACCTACAGATTAATGTGAAATTTGAACCACGGAGCGTCCTAGAATCCTCGTATTAACAGATAAAAGATATGCCAATGGTAAATGTCAATTTTAAGGCCCGCAAAAAGTACAGTCTAGGCCGGGATTTGAACCGGGACCTTCAGTACCCAAATCGCGTGCAGTCATTTAAGTCACCAGTCCGAATATAGGTGTTATGAAAAATAAGTTTTCAAACATGATAATGTGAACATTTTTCTATACAATCTATTTTCGCTATCAAAAAACACGAATCTGCTATTATGTGTTTGAATAGATATTTTTCAGTACTTCTAGAGTAGTCTGGTTTCGGTGTGCGCTTCGGGTGTGGAAGGTCCTCTTTACAAATACAGATCTCGACTGCAATTTTTGTGGGTCTTAAAATTGATCTTCAAGTCTGGAAAATCTTTGATTTTTTAATGCGAAGATGCTACGACTCTTCCTACATTTAATGAACATCTGATAAACTTTGATAAAAAAAAGACACTTGTTTTAAGGCAAACAATAACGTGAAAACAACATTTGGTAGTAAGGGAAGGGAAATCTTCGAACTCTTTCTATGCACTTCTCCACATCCAGCAGGCCGACACTGGTTCGCACCGTCAAAACATAAACCAATTGAATGATGGCCGGATGTCGGCCGAGTGTCGGACGACACACCTTGTTGACAAACTTCAATCGAGTGAGCGCCAACACTAAGAAACTTGACGGTGCGGAACAGTATCGGAGGCCCGATCTTCAGAGGAGTTAAAATTAATCTAAAACCACTTTCGATCACCGGTGACTAAAATCTTGCAATATATTGACTATTAAACGTGAAGTAACTCAAATTGTTAATTTCGAAAATGTGATTTACGAGTTTGCAGCTGTTGTGAAAGCAATTGTTTATTTGTATATCTTTTAAATGTTGTTAATACTACAATTTTATTAAAATTATTTTGAATAACAATAAATGTGTATTTAATTACGTTTTATTAATATCATATTTTGCATTTACAAGATGATATATTTTACTTAATTTTGAATCTAAGTTTTCAAGGGGTGACACCATCGATATCCACCCCGGGTGTCACCCACGCTAGTTACGCTAGCTTCTTAAAACTTTATCTATGATTAAATTTAATGCATGTGCAACACAGGTAATCCAGTTCTTTTTCCCTAAAAATAACTTCGCATCCTCCACGAGGAAAACTTAAAATAATAACTTAATTTAAAAAATATCGACTCCGATATCCAAATTTCAATATGGAAGTATCGATACACCGCCCCCAAAAATATCAACCATAAATACTGATATTTTCAAAAAATATTATCGATATATTATCAACAGTCCTATTTCGAACGTGATGTCACGATGGTTACGATAAACCCATCTTCTCCCTGCTTCTTTTCTCACACCAAGTCACACGTGGAACTCACTTCGCCCCATAAACGAGTAACGTAATTGGTGGATGACTGTTATTTAGTTGTACGTACTCATTGGTTAAACAGTGAGAGTCGATTCATACGGTTAAGAAAATCTATCTAGGTAGAGAGGCATCCTTCCTTGTCCAAGCATAGGAATTTACCGTGAGAGTCGTACACATTCAAGCGTAGGGCAATTTTAGAATGTGGTACACTTCGAAGTGATATCAACCGATCAAAAAAGAACTTCTGAGACCTTGGAGTAACGATGAGGACATGTTAACGAAAATTTTGTACAAGAGACCCAACAAAGAGCACGGCATTTAGGCCTGCACATATTTGTGTAATTGGAGGTCAATTAAGCGTTGGTCGAGACAGTTGTCGGGTTCTTCGTGGATGATTAATACAGTAATTAAGTAGTCTATAAGGTGTTTCAGTTTAGACTTTGTTTATTTTCACCAAACAACATCAACGATATTGTTGACATGCATAGATACAATCCAGAGATACTACTAACGCAGTCCTTGGCAGTTTCAAAGTGAATCTGTATAAACTAACTGTCCTGCTGGTTTCTTTATATAGGCTCTATCGAAATTTCCCGAACACTTCTAAAGCTTCCACGAGATATTTTTCGAACATTAACAATTACTCAAACAATTAAATATATTAGAAACAATCAGAATTAGTACTTAATCATTTAACATAATTACAAAACGGTCAGAAATTGAAATTAAAGATACTTAAACACAAAATTATTTACAGAAATCATTTTAAACTGTATAAAATTGTCCTGTAGACATCGTAACTTGCATTACTACTTGGAATTACAAACATTTAAGTAATTCTCTTGTACAATTCGGTTCTTAAACATATTAAATGGCCTTTAAATAAAGTCTATATACACTGATTTACAAGAAATTGAAAAACAAATATACCAGATCATATTCAATCACACTTCAGCTCACTACAAATACTTTATAAAATAGGCTACAATTCTATGTAAAGTTCAGGAATGAGGGCTGTTACACAGTGAAGAAGAACAATAAGAACCATATACTCTATATGGCAGAACAAGCCTATGGGGAGTAATTTGTAGTAAGAGGATTCCTTTAAAATGAAAAAATTGGATTTATTACACACCAACCGCAAGAGGAGAAACAAACTAAAAGAGCTGCCACCAAAAATCCTAGCTTTTTCAGTCAATGAACAAATTGAATCTATTAGAATTATAGACAAGCTGTCACGCCTACGTCATGTCACGGGGTGACGTCAAGCTATGACGTTGCGCTATGACGTCACGCATTACGATATTATTTGTGGGAGTGCGCGTTATGTAATAACATTTCCAAGCATCAGTGAATACATTAACTCACAGAACACTGAAATAAAAGTATGTATTGCGTTAAAATCGATATATCAATCATTAGATGCTTATATTTACGTAATATTCTTTTGATATATTGAAGTATTCCTTAAATTCTTTGTCCATAGATATTGTAAGATAAAAGCTTTGTATTTCGAGCATCAATGTTGAGAAAAATTTGGTTAAAGTATTACTTAAGATGCATCAGAATTACAACTGGCATTTGACGCTACGGCAGAGGGCATGAATAATTTAGCTTTTTTTTTTTTTTTCCAAAATAATTTAAAATGTGCCCTATTATTGAAATTATTAATTCATTTGAACCGAAATAGTTGCCCACTCATCTCGAATTGTGCAGCCTACACTACAATTAATAATGTAAGTTTATCAGATTTATTTTAATCTTCTTTGATTTTACTGAGTAATATTACTGAGGCTATTACGTATTTCCGCAATTTGTAACTATGACAGCTATTCGAACGTTGTAATATCGGTCTGAATCACGTTGCAGATTTTTGGTTTTTTACCTTTCTTTTTTGTTGAATGTTTTTGATCAAATTTATGTTGTTGCGTAATGTATCTCATCGTTGAATTGTCGTTTTGGTCGTAAAACTGTTGCACACGTTCGTTTTGTGATATTATTGGCTATGGCAAAATAAAAACGAGGCCCAAAGAATTGTGCTATTCGTTTGAAATTTACCACATACGTTCCTATGGTCATACATTTTAAGAAAAAGTGTACATGAAAGCAAAAGGCAGCTTACGTTAGACGTGAAGCAACATGAAAATTATGAATTAACACAACACAAAACCGCCAATTCACTTCAAATATTCACGTCAAAGATATCATCTGTACAGCAACAACTGTAAAAACGCTGTCAACGTTTCTTGATAGGATATAAATATATTCCTGCGTTGTATAATTCACTTCTTACAACAACTTATTTTATACTTATGTCGCGATACATGACATCACCATCAATGCGCATGCGATTGAAGCTTTGATTTTGTAGCGGCAGTATTACCCGAGATTGTGGTTAGGTTGAAATTCAGCCTGGACAAAAATAAATAATGAACCTTATCACAGCAATAGCATGTTGAATTTAGCTATTATCAGTTATTTAAGCAGGTTTCATAAGCACTATGTCAAGTTTTGATATCATGAATCACGATGTAAACTACTCCCGTATGTGGTTAGTTTTAAAATGCAACCTGGACCAGGATAGCATCCGAAACCTTTTGTCATAGCGCCAGGCAATAGGAATTGCATTTATTTTATAACAATTCAATTTATTTCAACAATTGATAAGAAATGAATTGCTGCAATACTGAAAGAAAAGTATGAATTTTGTTTAAATTGTCATATTCATTATTAGTTGCTTTTTTTAGTGATATGATTACTTGGTTTGAATGAAAGAAGTTCCAAATTGTTCGCGATCTATGCAACCTAAACCACAATTGAAACTAATATTACATGACGTAAGAAGTTAAGATTGATTTTAAGCATCCTTCGTTTTCGCTGGGGTCATTATTTCAGCCGAATGTAAGCTGTGCCAGGCGTTAAAACATCGATCTTCATCATAGACAATAAGAAAGTTGTAAGAAACTGTGAAGATTTTGGATCAAGTTTGTATCGCATGATGCATGATTGGTATAGATGCATGATGACATTGACATGCGATTCAGGGAATGTATAAATTCGCGTGTGAATGAAGCTTTGATTTTCTACCGGCTATAATGGCGAAGATTGTAGTTAGGCTGAAACGCAACATGGACCAAATTGACAACTGACACTTTTTGCACAGCAAAGAGATTAGCTTTGGTGCTGAGCACCCTCTGCCACCCACAATTTTGTGAATTGCAGAGTATATGTAGATGTAGATGTAGAAGGGATGAGAAATTACAGCATATTGAGCTTTATTTTATAAAAATTCTATTTAGGTAAACAACCAAAAAGAAATCAGTTGCCAGGACAGTCCATTAAACCCGTCATTTTTGACGGGCTTTTTGGCTAGTATGAGTAGATTATTTGATTCGTGTCAAAAACGTTGTTAACACAGTTAGAAAAACACAGTAATGACACTGAAATTGAAAAACTAGAAAAATAGTACATTGGCCGATATCAAGTCTACACTGTGCATATTGAAGTGGACCAAAAGCCAACAACATGAACTTTTTTTTTTATTTTTTTTTTTATTGAATGTACGTGTATGTAATATTTTCATCTCAGCCATCTGCAAGTGTGTTTCAGTTTCTTCAGATGTGTACGTACTATATTATCATCACTATCGCATTTCTCTCCAGTGGGGACGATGCAGCCACCCATACCTTCGGCCAGATTTGAACCGGGAACCATGGCAATGTGAGGCCAGCTCGCTGGCCCCTTCACTACTAAGGCCGGTTCTTTGGGCTGACTTATCACTGGCATTAAGGAAGTATTTTGAACCGTATGGTTTTTCTGTTTTGCTTCTCATTCACACACAGTTGTCGGATCATTTTAATAACGAAATTTTATTATCCTTTCCTATTCCTCCACGATTTTTCGCCTCATTAACGACCATCATCTTTACCAAATGAGTTTTCCAAATGAAAGTAACATTTCTGCCACAGGGAATCGTTGTTCCACGTGAGTTAATCTCTCTCACCACAAATTGATCCAGGCAGCTTTTGGAAGTAAATTCAATGCATCCGTCGGCCTCAGGAACATCTATTATATCCGGGGATTTAATGTCCGTCTAATTGATCAGACGCATTCTAACCTTACTCCGTTGTAATTTTTCAGCTTCCTCTGGTCTTTTATCAGGGGGATCAATTCCAGCCAGACATAGTTTCCAATTGGCGTGGCTCTGAGGCAACCTGTAATAGTTATGCAGATTTCGTGTAGAGCCTCTTTTACCTGCTTGGCGTAAATTGTTTTTTTGCCTTACACGACAGTCGTATTGTGCAGCTCTGCACAGTGCGAGATCTGTAGTTCGGATCATTGCAGGATGTGAACCCCATTTGCACCCTAAAAGTTTCTGCTCGATATTCTTCTTCGTTATGCTCAATTGACAAACGCGATTTAACTTATTTAGTAGATGTGTTTTTCTTCTTTTCCCAAAAACCTCTTCATTCTCTCGTTGACCTCTTTCCTTCGTTCATCCATCCACATGTTCCTTCTTCTAATATACTTGATAAATTGATGGTTATTGACCCTAATACTAAATGTTCTTCTGTCTTGTACAGTGACAACTGTGATTACGATTTCCTGCAGGTCCTTTTCGATTTCAGGTAGCCAATTATTTTTCATTGAAATGGATACATTAAGAATTCATTTGTTTAGTCTGCTATTTACTCAGATTATATGACCAAAAAATTTAACTCGACTTTTCCTGAATGTGTCTGAAATTTTTTCAGAATGCTGATGTAGTTCATGTAATTTCATTTTCATCCAAATTCCTTCCGTACAAACTGGGACAAAGATTTTTCTTAAAGTTTTCCTTTCTTGCTTTTCAAAATAAATAAATATCCGATTCGCATATTACCTTTGGTTTGATTACAGTATTATAGTGCTTTAACTTTGTATTTCGATGTTTTGACTTTTGTTGTATCTGTTCCAGGTGACTCTACAGGCCTTTTGTAATAACAGATATTCTCTCACTACTTGCTTCACTATCCATTCATGCAAGATTAATATTTTCTCCTAGATATCTGAATTTATTTACTTGAGAGATACGTGCCACCGACACCGCAAGACGTAACATGATTTTTTGCACCAATGCGAATAGGACAGTGGTAAAGCTCGAGTCTGGTTGTCAATCTTGATGAAGCTAGTTCAAATCCCCGACCGGCCATTCTGGTTTCCATGGTTTTCGCAAATCACTACAGTAAAATGCCAGCATGGTTGCTTTAAAAGGCCACCGACGAATTCCTTCGTTTCTGTGTCCCAGTCTTCTGCCGCCATAAAAGCCACGAAAATGACTGCCCTACGATTAATTCTCTGATTAAATAGGCTAATATCTCTCTTCAGAGGTTTTCAGTCTGGAAATCTCTGTAACGATTATGCGATTGGGATTACATAAAATCTATTGCATATGTTTTAAAGGTTCAGGTCTTCTTCCACTATTTCTTGTATTCACACTTTCGTTCTTACCGTAATTGATTATCGTTATTTTATCAAATAAAGAGCTGTGGGGATGCCTAAATTAAGTGTATATTTTAATTTGTAAAGGATTCAATTCCTACTTCACATGTCAAAATTTTCTATTTTTTTTTTTTTTTTTTTTTTTTTTTTTTTTTTTTTTTTACCTGCCTTACGTCTCTCAACAGCGAGATCTTTAGAGACGGGAAAGGATGGGGGACAAGGAATTGGAAGGAATTCGGCCATGGCCTTTTTAAGGAAGCATCCCGGCATTTGCCTGGAGTGATTTGGGAAACCATGGAATACCCAAATCTGGATGCCCGGACGGGGATTCGAACCGCCGTCCTCCCGAATGCGAGGCCAGAACGTTAACCGTTACACCACCACTCTCGGTACTTTAGTTCATGTTAACTATGAGGGAATGTGGATCCCAGATTTATAGGTTAAATGCCACATCAAATATTTGTCATTATAATTCCGTAATGGTAAGGTATAAAAACAAACGTCACATCCAGGAGAGGAATAGTACTTATTTCTCCACCTATTAAACTTTCGTAGTCCATGCGAAAAAGCAGCATTTAACGAGAAATCTGTTCTAAAGATTCACCTTTCACAACTGATTTTGCATGTCAAATATACTGTAAATATACAGTAACGGTGAAAAACAGTATTTCGCAAGTTTGTCACGTCTTACTCAACAGGTATCCCATCTTGGTTACACTGGAAGATACAAACCTATCTTCTAAGAGCGGTGGTACAGAAAATGGGTTTTATGCTGTTTACCACAATAGCATGAGCGAATTTTAGAGAGGTCCTTAATTTATGTTTATGAAATTAATCTTTCAAATTAACAAAATTAGCTCGTAAACACTTTAAGATTCACAGGTTCACCTTTATATTTACTCCTACCCAAAATTCTTTATTCCTACATTATTAAAAAATACGTAAAAGAAGATGGATAGCTTGATAAAATTTCATATACTTCAACTCAAAACGTCAGTATTGGGTTTATATATATAAGAGGTACTGAGCTCATCCATGTACAACTGTTCGTGTGTAACAATAGCCGGATAAGGACTGACGAAAAAGATGCCAATAGTAATATTAAGTTTTTCGATTCTTGGCTTTCACGGTTAATATAATTAATTGTAGTGATGCCAAAATAACATAATTACGTCCTTTGTCAAATCGTTAGCCCAAAAAAGTTTTGAAATTAAATATATCCACTTAACCTTCAACAGGAATTTCTGTTTTTAATTTGTGAATTTCTTACTAGTTTTACATCAAGAACAAAAGTCTTGGCGGTAGATGTAAGCATTCTACCATCTACACGACTCACACAAAATATTATGCTTAGTTATATTTTAACGACGCAGTTTCAACACTAGCTTTAATTACAAAATGCATTACATTTATAATTTAAACAAACAACTGGTTATTACTGGGATATTAATTGCTAAATCGAGTAGTTGCCCTTGAAATACTGAGCATAATCTTAATTTTTGGTTTCAGGCACGTTAAAATAAAATAATTTTAGTCTAATATCTGTTAAGATAGCAGTTAGGTGCAAAATACTGGGTCAAATAATAACAAAACAGTAATAAATTTGTTATTTGATGTAAGTTAGAAAATTATATCAGTCTTTTGCTTTAGAGGTCATCAGTTTCTCCACTGATTTAATGCAACCCACCATCCCTTCCCATCTTGCGCTAACCTCTTCTTTTCAACATAACCCTTAAATCTCAAGTCCTCAATCATCTATTTTATATATTCAAATCTCTATCTTCCTTTACAATTCTTTGATTCGACTGTTCCCTCCACTAACAAACTAACCAATTCTGCATGTCTGAAAATATGAACCAACATCCTGTATTTTCTTTCTGTAAGATACCACCACAAAATTCTTTCCTCACCTAAAATTTCAAAAACACTCGGTTCACATTTTATCTACCTACTTAATTCTCAGCATCCTTACATACTACCACATTTCAAATGCCCCAATTTTCATTTTTTCTGGTCTTCCTAAAGCCATTGTTTTGCTACCATAAAGTGCTGCGCTCCACACATAGAAATTTAAAAATTTCTTCATAAGTGCTAGAACTATGTGTGAGAGTAGACTTTCCCGGCGTAGTGATGAAATATAATCTTCACGGGTGTTCAGCCGGATGGTGTCAAACTAACACGACGTTTCGACAGCAAGCTCGGCTGTCTTCATCAGGTATCGGTGTCTGCTGGCTGCCACCGCGTCGACGCGGTGACAGCCAGCTTACGACAGCCAGCAGACACCGATACCTGATGAAGACAGCTGAGCTTGCTGTCGAAACGTCGTGTTACTTTGACTCCATCCGGCTGAACACCCGTGAAGATTATATTTTGCTAGAACTATATTTGAAACTAAAAGATTTCTCTTTTTCATCAAGGCTCTTTTTTCTATTTCTATTGTGTTTTTAGCATCATTCTTTAGCCATTAGTTATAATTATACTTCCTAGGTAGCAGAATTCATTAACTGCTTCTATCGCATACGATCCTATTTTTATATTTAATCTACCGTTACCGATATCATTTCTGCTACGTTTCATCACTCTTATATTGCTCCGGTTTATATTTAGTCCAAAATCTTTCTTCAATATTATTTTCATGCAATTCAGCAACTTCTTAACAGGAAAATATTATCATCAAAATGTTGCATACTAATTTTTTCTCCTTGAATTCTTAAGACGCATTACCATTTTTAAGTTTTCTACGAAAAGGAAAAGAATATAACCATTATAATATTTTTCAGTTCCAGTTTTAATGATGGGCTATGTGTAATATATAAAAACTTACATGCTGTAGTACACCTGGCCTTAGACAGTAAAATAATAATTAGTTTTTCATGATAAATGTTATTAAATGTTAATAATCCTAAAGAAATATAATTAATTGACACAATGTTTTAGTTTTAAAAATCATTTAGTTTTCTATTAGTTATGGTGGTTTAAGTTTGATTGGGAAGATTTTGCTCTTGGTTCGCCTTTTGTGCAATGGCTCTGAATCGTCCCTTACAGTTGACCAGTAGTAGTCAGGGAACATTGACACGATCCATTTTCCCACCGAACCTCTTCTCCATCGCTTAGATGCCATGGTGAAACATTTCACTGTGTTTGTCACATATATCTCTGCCACAGTTATGAGGGTAGAAACTGAGATGAAAGTGGAGAAAGCCAATCTTCATTCAGTGAGGGTATTTTTTAGGAACTCATTTATAATCCATCAACAATCTATTCAAATTCTAAGTAGCTTCCTCTTAGATGTTTAGTGCATTTTAAAAGTTTTCGTGTGTGATCTGAGGCCCAATAAATCTCTTACCCTTACATCAAAGTAATGGAAATACGCTGTTTGTGCTAGCTGTGTAATAGGCGCCTTCTGAGCAGAACATTTCACTTCACCATAAACACAGCAAAATTCAGAAATGTTAACGTATTTGCGAGATATTTCACAGGAAATAGGTACATTATTTGAATAAAAAAAGAAAATATCTCTCCCACCGACTAACTTCACGATGCATCTAGAATCTAGGCTAGTTTTAATCTAGATTCTAGATGAAAACTAACCTCAACTAACAATAAAAATTCCCTCAGACAGGTTAGCCAATAGCAAAAATCAAATTTCTGTTTTAATATAAATTTTGCCCACAGGAACTCTAGAAATACAACTAAGAGCTAACTTGCCATTTTATAGGGCTGGACAGGTGTCTGATAAGGCAACTTGAAGAGGAGATTGCTATTTGCAAGCAGGGACCATAGCATTGTTGAACAGTAGATTTACACAGTAAGTCTCGTTTCAAATCGACTTGAAAGAAAAGAATAGAGTATAAGTAGTATTTTATCAAGCATATAACCTCCTGATTCGATAATGAAAGAGACATTTTCTCACAGTTCTTTGCAGATGTTGAAAATATTAAGTATCGTGCTTCATTAGTTTTGGAAACGCGAAATAATATCTATGGAACAAGTCAGCTGGGTATAGCTCATAATTGAGCTTAAAGCTTCTTTTGAGAGATCTGAAATAAAAACTGTTCTGTAATATGTTAGCATTATAATTTTATGTCGCTATCTACACAGCTTAACGCTGAACTCTTCATGCTTTGCGATTAGCGTAGCAGTTTTATTATATTACGTAGATGAAGTATGCCTTCACGGATAACACTTATTGTTATAGTATATTAGTGGGTTTCCGTTTTAGTAAAAATACAATCAGTGTCTATACACTGGTTATTGCAGAAAGGTATGGGTAGAACAATTAGGAGTAATACCTGGAAGGGAAAAACTGGCATTCTGTTTTGGGGACAATGGAGTGGGAAAATTTTCTTTCGTTGGTAGTGTCAGGACCTGGAATAAATTATCATTGGATGTTCTGGACAATTTACGAAAAACACTGAATGAATTTATGATTTATATTCGTAAAGGTCAAAAATAGATATATGGAGAAATTGCATTAAATGATTTAAAATAATTATAAATTAGAAGTACGTGTAAATATAAATTGACACCGTACGTATGTTCCCTCGCGATAACATTAAATTAAATTTTAAAAAAAACCACATCTTCAATATTCACTTCCCAGAATTAAACAGACAGTTAATCGACTGGATACGTCCACGAAAGAAAAGATAAAAAGCGAGGTTGATGTGGATGGTCGTAATTATAAGCTTTCATGAGAATCCGTGTTCAGTGAAGGCATTGTGGTCGTGTAGAAAGCTACAAAAACCAGCAACAAACATACGTGAAATATCAGTATTTGATCTTCTTTTCAGTATTTTGTATTGTGCACAAGGGTATCACAACTTTACCCTACATCGTACACATTGTCAGCAAAGATGTTCGAAGGAATTTACTTGTTCTCCTACAATCGCCAATTGGTTAATACCGTGTGGTGCAATGTATAGCCCACATAGATGCGTTAAGTTTCTGCCGGCCATTCTTGAACGGTACAATGGAGTTTACACCTTGATACAGTGGAGAAATGTTGTGTTCCTGTTTCCCTCCCCTGACCATTTCTTTTCCTGCTGGCAGGAAAGTAAGAAGGGGTGACGCGCCAACTTTATCGCTCAGTCTATAAAATAAAAAATAAATATTCAGATACAAATTTTAATTATTTTTTTCCATTGCATCTTTCTACTCCGTAAAGCGGTTTTTATAGAAATTTAATGCCATTTCAGCTGCATTCGACTTGACAGGGAAGGAAGGTGCTGAATTTTGAAAGCTACAGAAACAAAAGTCAGCTAAATTTGGTAATATGGTGAATGTTTCAACTATTTTACTTTTCAATTTAACCTAATTTGTAACAGCCATAAACTATAGTAACAAGGTTGATTGTGTCAATCACAAATGATATTTATTTTCTTCATGCAAACTGAAACTTTTCTTAAGAATTTTTCGTGCTGTCGGTTAAGGTCGGATTACTATTCATTGTTTCTGCAACTGATTAATATATGAATGCCTTTAACCGTCCAAAGTACAGAAAACACAATCTTTCCTGCTGCTGTAAGTTACTTTTAATCTTTTGGAATGTATCCCCTGGATTATTTGCACTGTTTCAAGCTTAACATTAACACGATTCATGAGCCATCGTATTCCACGTCAGCCTCTGAAAAATAGATAGTTATAAGAAGGAATGGGACATCAAACATTAACATGACAACAAATTGCTGGGGAAGATATAGGTCCCCAGAGCGCGGGGAAGTTTTTTCGTGATAACGCATCACCTTCCATTTTAATTTTGGCTGGCCTTACTTGTTTGACATTGTTATTGGCCACCTTAGTCTTTCATCATAAATGGGCTCAGCACCCAGTGAGTTAATCAGGGGGTTGGCCGAGTGCTGGCTCTTTTCATAGAACTGCGCTGCCAGCTTTTTAAAGCGGGTTCTGAGTTTGGGAAGTCCGCTTATTCGGTGTAGATCTTCAGTATGCGTCTCCCTGGGTAGGTGGTACGCGAATCTGATAGCCTTGTTCTGTATGGTCTGAAGTCGCTGGAGGTGGGATTCCGCAGTGTTGCCCCAGACAGCGGAGGCATACTCCATAACGGGTCTGATGAGGGCAGTGTACAGCTGTATGCCTACATCAGGTCTCAGCTTGGTTTTCGGATTTAGAACAGGGTAGAGAGTTGTTAGTCTACCTGTTGCCTTGCTGCGAACGTTGGCCCCGTGGTGTTTCCATGTCAGCCGCCTGTCAAGTTTTACGCCAAGATATGTTGCCGTGTGTGTCCAAACGATGTTTTCACCGAAGAGGGTTAGAGGTTGGAGCCGTCGTGGGACCTTCCTTCTGGAAATAATGATAGCTTGGCTCTTGGGGGCGTTGAAGCCAAGGCGCCATTTGGTAGCCCATTCTTGTATATTATTGCAGGCCTGCTGCAGTAGAGATCGTAAAATTTCGGTGTTTAGACTCTTGGCGAAGAGTGCGGTGTCATCTGCGTAGAGAGCCTTTTTAACTCTTGCAGTTGATGGTATGTCTGCCGTGTTCAGGTTATATAGGACTGGGCCAATCACTGAACTCTGCGGGACACCAGCGCAGATGTTTTTAACCGCCGAGTGGCTACCCTCCATCACTACTCGAAAAGTTCGCTCCTCTAGGTAACTCCTTAGTAGTTTTACATGTGAATGAGGGAGTCCTTGCACCAACAACTTGTGTAAGAGTCCTTTATGCCAGACCGAGTCAAAGGCGCGGCTGATATCAAGGAGGACGGCGCCGAAGTACTCTCGCCGTTCAAAAGCCGAGAAGGCATCTTTTTTGCTAGGCGCAGCAGTTGATTCGGGGTGGAGTGGTATCTCCTGAAGCCAAATTGCTCATCTTGGAAGTAGTCCGTCTCTATCAATAATTGTACGAAGCCTTTTCAGATAAACTCGTTCAAACACCTTGGATAGGGTTGGTAGCAAACTAATGGGTCGGTAGGATTTTGGCGACCTCTTGTCCTTTCCCGACTTAGGAATTAGTATAATTTCAGCATATTTCCAAGTCTGCGGAAAATCACCCGAGCGTAATATTTCATTAAACATGTCTGTGATGTATTGGACTGCCAGGGGAGGCAATTGGCGTAGAATTCCTCCTCCAATGCCGTCGTGGCCTGCAGCTTTTTTTGTTTTAAGGTTTGAACGAGTGGCGGTGACCTCTTCAGTGGTGGTTTCGGGAATGCGGTCATCCTCTGGGGGAGCCGCTTCTAGAAAAAGCCGGAGGCGATCTTCTACCATTTGGATGTGTTGTGCGTCCCTCGGGATGTCAACAGGCTGAAAGTTTCCTCTGAAGGCTTCTGCTAAGGCTTCCGCCTTCTCTTCTGGATCGGAGACGTAGTCGTTTCCGACAACCAGTGGCGGAATCTTATGTCTTCTCCGGAGAAGGGCTTTTGTGGTACGCCACGCCGACCCATCTTGTGTATCCAGGGTGGAGACAAAGTTGTTCCAATCAGTGTTTCTGTGACTTTTCTACCTCCGCCTTTATCTCCCTTTGCATACGGTTAATCACCCTTTTCACTGCCGCGTCTCTCGTGACGTGCCACTCTCTGGTGAGCTGGTTCTTCACAGTGATTGCTTCTTTTATGTGAGGAGGCAGTCGTTTTGATTGTGATGGGAGAGTGCGGCGCGGTCTAGTGGCCGCATCCACTGCATTGTTTATCCAGTCGGCCAGGCTGACAGCGGCGGCGCGGCGGAGGGGCCTGACAGCTGAGGGTGGCGCTGCAGTCTCTAGACTCCGAGTGAGGATCTCTTTGAAGATGTCCCAGTTGACATCACGAAGGTTCCTGTAGTTCCTGTCCTTTCGGGATGATACGTCCGCAGCCATGTAGAATAGGACAGGAACGTGATCGGTAAGGCAGCGCAGTTTTAGTAGTGACTGCTATGTTGTGGCGAAGACCTTTAGTTATGGCCACATCCAACACATCCGGTTGCCCCCTTCCATAGATGGTGGGTTCTGTTGGCCCCCAGATTACAGCATCATGGTTCTCTAACACACGCAGGAGTCTTCGGCCATTCGGATTTGTCAGTTGCGAATTCCATGCCACGTTTTTTGCGTTTAGATCACCGGCAATGAAGAGGTTGCCCTGCATGCTGAGGAGTGCAGCGAAGTCTCTTTCTTGCAGGATGCCACCGGGTGGTCTATATGCGGAGATCAGTACAATTTTGCCATGGGTGGTGTCGATGGCAACCCCTGTTGCTTCAATGGAGTCCGTGGCGGGTAATTTTACTGGATAGTGCCTGATGGTGTTTCTGATATAGACAGCAGTACCTCCTCCTGCAGTTTGTCGGTCGGTACGGTAGCAAGAGTAGTTGGGGGCGGCGGCCTTGATCCCCGGCTTAAGGTGAGTTTCTGTGACGAGGCATACATCAATTCCTTCGTCACTGAGAAATTCCTTGAGTTCTCCAAATTGGCGCCACAGGCCATTGGAATTCCAAGTGCAGATTGTGAGGTCCTCAATTCTTGCCATGGCGTGGTTTGGTCGGACCTTGCTGTACTGCCTCGAGGGCTAGCTGTACTGCAGCAGTTATCTGCCGCGGGATATTCTGCATCATGGTATTGACCACCTGCAGCAGAGACATTACCATGGCATTACTATCTGGCTGGTTACTCATGTCCGGTGGGTGGTTTCCGGATTTATTCCTCATATCAGTGTTGTTTTGCTGCTTCCTTCGTGTGTTCAATTGCTTGTTGGCAGGAAGCTCAGGTGGTAGGTTTTGTCTGTTATTGATGCCATCAGTCATAGCCCGGGTGTCTTCAGCTGAGATGTTGCAGGTCTTCTCGGCATATGTGGCGTTGGTTGTAGACTCACTGTTGGGATGACTTGTATTTTGAGTCTTTTCTTGCTGTTTCTTCTTCTGTTGCTGTTGTTTTTTGATGGCAGCAAGGTATGTGCTGTTGTTGGCCTTCTGCCGTTCATCGAATCTGGAGAAGGCTGCACACTTTCTATAGCTAGCCACATGTTCTCCACCGCAGTTGACACACTTTGATGTGACGTCGCCCTTCCTAGTGGCACATTCCTTGGAGGAGTGTTCGCCTGCACATTTAACACATTTGGCTGGCATTGAGCAGTGCCGAGCCACGTGGCCTACACCTTGGCAGTTGAAGCATTGAGGTGGTCCCCGTTTGCTTAGAAGTTTCTCGGTTGTTACCCTGAGCGCACACATTGTCGTCATCTTGAAAATACCCCTATTTTCTACTGAATCAGGGAGTACAACTAGGAAGAGTGGAACTTCCTGATTGCTCTTCGGAGCGCTAAGGCGTGCTACTGCTCTTGCTGGAAAACCTCGCTCTGCCAATTCCGTCTTTACCTCTTCTGGCTCGATACTGAAGGGCATTCCTCTGATGACCACTTTCAGGAATTTTTCGTCTGGCGATGGGAAGGTGTAGTACGCTATCTGGTTCAAGGCAGTGAACCGAGCGACAGCGTTGTACTCATCAGGGGACTTAGGGTGGACCTTGTAGAGATCCCTACCTGCTGTCTTGATGGTGAATCTATCTCCACATAGATTCTTTAGCTGAAGTTACAACTTCATGTAGTTATCCTTGAAATTGAGCATCAGTGGAGCAGGTTTGGGTACTTTGCTACCACTGATTTGAGGTTCTTCATCAGCCTATAGGGGTGCGAACTGGTTGGTAGTGGCAGGAGCAGGAGCCGCAGTTGTTATGAGGGTCGCTGCAGGTGCGGTACGTCGAGGCTTGGCAAAGCCATCCTTATCGACGACATTCTTCTGACGAGCGGCCTTCAGGTAGGCGCTCTTAGTGGTCCTAAGAGAAGGAAATGCAACGCGTTTCTTCGACTGCTCTTCATTGGAACTAGTGGTTGCAGTCCTCTTCCTCGAAACAGCAGTTTGCTCCTGGTCCATAACCAAATCAGCTTCCTCGTCCGAGGTGGAGTCACTAATATTATCCATGTTAAGATTAAGGATTGAATCCTTATCTTGATTCTCGCCGGCAGCGCTGTGCCCTAATGCGGAGGCCATAGTGCCGGGAGTGTTGTGCTGGCACCGTGTTAACACCGCAGGGTTCCAAGTGTCAGACACAACCCTGTTACTCACGCCAGGGGGTCCCACCCCACCTGGGAGTGGGCCGTATGGCGGTAAATCCCTAGCACTCGGAGGGCAGGGAGGAAAGGCAATCCCCAGAAAAGAAGAAGCAAGCATCCACTATCTCCTTCACTTACTGATAGAAACAGAACGCGCATATACTAGTGTGCCCCGAGAAGCACACAGGCAGATGCGAATACTGGCGAGTAGTAGTGTGTCAGTGACATCAAATATTCTTATTTTATTAGGGTTTTGTAGCTGAACTACTCTTGCGCCTTGCACTACTACGCTTTTTTTTCTCATGGCTTTACACCTTGTCGTCATCGACGTCATTAGAAGTGGGAAGTGACTGGGAGCAAGGAACGAGAAGGAATTTATGCATACCATTTTTAAGAAAGCATTTCGGTCTGGAGTGATTTGGGAAAACCATGGAAAGCCCAAATCTCGATGTCTCGAAGGCGATTTGAATCCACGTCTTCCAGAATGCGAGACCTTAACGTTAACGCTCACCAATCACGCTAGTTGAAAGCTACGGAACAAATGGGGCGGAAGTTACAAAGGGTGATCAAATGAAAAGGTACGAAACGACGTAAAAACGTAACAGTTAAATATTTGCATATTCCGCTATGGGACACCGTAGCGAGACTTCTCGGGATGCGATTGGAGTCACTGACTGGGATAGGAGCATGCGTGGGCGCCCGCATGTGCAGTGGAGAGCAGAGGATCTTATCAAACCGGGCGTCCAAATGATGCGGCAGTCCGTATGAGGACAGGATGGCGTACAGGTGGGGGATGTGTACTGTGAGACACTCCGACGCCTACGCAGGTCCATCAAGAACAAAAGACCGGGGCTTCTCAAGGAGAGTGTGGTTCTGCCCCATGATAACGCGCGTCCACACGTCTCCAGAGTCACACACATGGAAAAGGCCAAGTTCAAGTGGGAGACGTTGGACCATCCGCCCTACAGTCCGGACATGACGCCCTGCGAATTCCATGTGTTTGGTCCACTGAAGAAACATCTGAAAGGGAAGCGCTTCAACTCGGACAATGTACTCAAGGACACTGTGAAGGACAGGGTCTCTTCACGGCCACAGGAATTCTGGGAACAAGGAATCCTGCGGCTTGTTCTTCAGTGAGATCGTTGTGTTCACACCTATGGTATATATTTCGAATAAAGTCTACATTTGTACCCACCGCGTCGTTTCGTAACTTTTTATTTGATCGCCCCTTGTATTTCTCTAAGACATTTCCTACTTCGTCTCATTCTGTCCAGGGATCCATCAGCACCACTGGTGTCTTGAGTTGTTCTTCGACTGATTCGTACTGGCATAGACGAGTAATCAGTGGATTGGCTACGTGCGGCACTGTAAAACTTCCCAGTTTGTCAATCCGCATGGTACCCGACGCATTACGATCTGTGTCAGCGGGATAGCAGATGGCAAGTGTGTGGCCAGCTTCAGTTCTCCGTCTGTAATACCCGCAATATTGCAGTTGGCAACGAGTTATGTACTACCACACGGAGAAAACGCACTTAGCAAATGGACAACCATCGTCGGTGTCACTCGAGGACAGGGAGTAATGAAAGCGATGTTCAGGAAGAAACTCGGTCATAGCCTCTCATAATAAAAAATTTTTCGAATGATTTAAAAAAGCAGAGACAGCCAAAATTAGGATGGAGAAACCGAAGATCGAACACATGATTTCACTGTTGCAGACTCGATCAGATACTTAAGCGTGATCCGTCATTCGCAATGATATTCAGGGACGCATTATTACTAATTATAAACATGCTCCTGCAGCTTTACCAAATCGTACTCACAATAAGTTAAAAACTAAGACATTAAATATCCTCCTTCAGAAATCGTACTTTGGCGGGAGCCGTAATTCAACAATTTTCTCGCAGTTGCGTTTAAGAAATGTAATTATTTATATTCTCAACCTCCTGAAGCAACCTGTCTTAATTTTTAAGCAATCCCCATCCACATGCTACACTGCCCTATCTTTTTGTTTTGTTAATATTTAATTTGATCTCACAGTTTATCATTAGAGCTGTAAAAGTAACGATGTATTCGTTACTGAGTAACGGATTAGTCGCCTTACTCGAAGTACCGAATCGTTACTAACAAATTCATTTCGTTACTCGCATTTGTCGTATAGATACGAAAAAGTTCGAGCTCCTGCAGGTAATTAATTTTGCCAACGTAAAGACTAATTTTGTATTTTTTATTTTGTTTAACATTAAAATTTGTATGAATAATTTGAGATAGTTACTGTTTTTTCATTGATAGTTCATTAGTGAGGTTCTTGATTTCAAACATTTGTGAAATTTGTTTATTTTAAGAATTGATACCTTCTGTTTTATTTTATAGTGTAATTCACAATATAAAAGAGTTTTCTAATAGTTTTTGATATACATGTCTGCACTTGTTATGTTCTAATAATATTTAATAAAATTGCAGAGTCGGTACGGCCATTGTTTTATAAAACTTGAGTTGAGTCTCCTCTCGTGCTTTACCTTCCAGTGTTCGTCGAATTGTTCCACACATATACTGAAATCGGTGAAGTTTCTTCTTCACCTCGTTATCCTCATTAAAAGATAATTCACATCCGAGATAAGTAAAGCTGGAGACTTGTTCTATTGGCTGATTGTCTACCACTATTTTAACTCTGATAGGGTATTTCCCCTGCCATGCCATAACTTTCGTTTTTGCACGAGACAACTGCAGATTGTAATCTTTGCTGATAATGTTTAGTATATGAATTGCTTTTTGAAGTCCATCTTCATTTTCCTGGAGGATAAATTGGTCGTCTGCAAACAACATAGTATTTATGTAAGTGTTGTTGCTTATTTTTATACCAGGATGGACATTTTCTTTCCATTTCCTAACTAAGTCATCTATATATATATATTAAAAAGTGTTGGAGACAGGCTACAACTTTGCCGCACTCCTTGGTTAATTGCTATTTCTGTAAGTTTATTTCCTAGGTCTAAGACGATTTGTGTCCTTCTATACATATCTTGAATAACTTGTATTAAATGCTGTGGATATCCATTTCTTTGCATTATTTCCCATAGTTTTTGTCTATTTACTTTATCGAACGCTTTTTCATAGTCTATAAAAGCAATGAAAGTCTTTAAATTAAATTCTCTTCTCTTTTCCAGTAGTTGTCTAAGGCAGAATATATTATCTATACAGGACCTTCCTTTCCTAAACCCACATTGTTCTTCTGATAGTAGAGCATCTGCTATTACTTTTAGCCTGTTATTTATTATTTTTGCATATATTTTGTATCCCGTATTTAATAAACTAATTCCTCGATAGTTATCACATGAATTCCTATCTCCCTTCTTAAAAAGTGAAATAACTTTGGCCTTCCTCCATTCTTCTGGGATGGTTCTCTTTTTCCAACACATATTAATTAAGTGTAAATATCTAAATTTCAGAATCATTCCCCCATACTTAATCAATTCTAAATTAATTGTATCTAGTCCAGGAGCTTTTCTATTTTTAAATGATTTTAGTGCTGCATCTACCTCCTCTATGTCTATAGGATCTATTTCTTCAGTATCCACATGGTCCATTCCTATTTTCTCTTCTTCTTCTTTATAATTACTATTGTACCATAATGTTCTGTAGTGTTTTACCCATGCCTCTTCTTCAATTACATTTATATTAGCACATTCCTTTTCATCCTTGTTGAGATGTTTCATAAGTTTATAAGCCATCTCTTGTCTATCATGGACATCATCTTCTATTGAACTGATTAATCTATCCCATCCCTCTTGTTTCAACTTCTTTGTTATTGTCTTAACAATATTTCTTCTTCTTTTATATTCATTTTCATTTTCTAGGGTTCGATCCTGTATAATTTTAGATAAGCATTTTGCTTTTGTTTGACGGCTTCTGCAATTTCTTCGTTCCACATTTTAAGTCCAGTTTTTCTTCTAAATTTCTTTTTCTTGCCAATGGCTTCATATGCTGCTTTCAGTATTGATGAAGCTATAGTTTCCCATTCTTTATTGATGTCATTATTTGTTGGGTTTTCCAGTAAGCGCTGTTGTAATCGGCTTTGATATAGATGTTTTATTCCTTCATCTTTTAAAAGGTAGGTCTTAAAAACTTCTTGATCTTGTTGTAAGTTTTTATTCATTCTTTTCCTCCATTTAGCAAGTATTCTTATTTTTGATATAACGAGATAGTGATCTGTATACATATCACTACCTCTATGTACACTGGTGTCTACTACATCTGGACCTAATTTTTTATTAACCATTACATAGTCAATGATAGACCTTTGTCCTCTTGCCGTCCATGTAAATTTATGGATATCTTTTTTTGTAAAGAATGTATTTGTAATCTTTAACTGGTTGAAGGACGCAAATTCTCTCAGTAGTTTCCCATTTTCATTTAATGTGTATTCACCTCTGTTCCCCATTACCTCTGGAATTGGACTATTTCCTACGCGAGCATTAAAATCGCCAGCCAGTATTAGGAAATCACTTTTATTAATTCTGTCTATCACCACTTGAAGCTGTTCATAAAATTGTTCAGATTCTTCTCGTTTGTTTTCTTCTGGGGCATATATGGCGATCAAGGTTAGGCTGTCTCTCTCTACTTTCAATCTTAGAATCAGAATCCTTTCACTTATCATAGTGTAACTGACAATTTTATTTTTCCATTTCCTATCCACTAATATTGCCACTCCTACTGCAGCTCTTTTCTCTCGTGCCATTCCACTGTAGATCATTGTATATTTATCTATTTCTTCTGTTCCCTTCAATTTCTTTTTTGTTTCTGTAATTAATATTGATCCCCTTTCTAGTTAACTCCCTGTCCAGATCATATTCTTTATTATTTATACCTCTCACATTCCACGTTCCTATTTTCAAATTGTCTTTGATTCCAAATCGTTTGTCCTTTGACCTTGCCTTTGTTGTCCTCATAAGATCCATCCGGCTTTCCTTACTTTGAGGTTTATGAGTAATGTATCTTTTTATGTGGAAGGGTTACCAGCCCTTCGCACAACCCCCATCCTGGAGGGCCAGGGTTTTATTTCAGGGTGTTCCTTCCCTTAGCCAGAATGCCCCAGTTTTAAGGCGCTGGGGGCTCGCCTTCCATCCTCTCCCGTTAGCTACACTCAAAAAGTGCATTGCCCAGGGGTCACGCGGCTTTCACCTTCGTGGACGTGGGAGTAGGGTTTGCTGGCAGAGCTGCTAAGATAGATCACAGAGGCATTTCTCAAGGTTTTATAATCTCATCCCATCCGGCATAGGCTGAGATCCTTGAGACCATACCAGCCTTTTGAATACTGATAGTTTTAAAATGAAACAATTAATGCGGGAGTCAATAGTATTTGGCCTACAGGCCCATTTGATAGTATGTCCAAACCTATCGCAAAAAAATGAAAAATTAAAAAAATAATATATATGAAAACCGTAAAGGAAGACAGTTGTGAAACCCCTATTTAAAAACGAAATAATTGGTTGAGATTATAATATTTGTTAAATGCATGTTCTATTATCACATCAGGCTTCTATGCAGGGATTTGAGCAGGCTATTTTAAAAAATAATCGTCTTTAGTTATTGTCACTGTCAGGTATTTTATCTTTTTGTATGCAAACAGGTGTTTGTTTTGAAATTGGATTATTGTTTCGTATATAATATTCATTACAGTAAATCAAGTGTACATTCAGAGGTTTTCCGTAAGATCCATGTGCCAATTACTTGACTTTAAGTTTTATCCGAATGTACAACTTAGCTTAAGTTATTTTATTAAATAAACAATTTACTTTAACTTTACCAAGTACGAACGAAGTCGTCCCGTATGCGATACGATGCGATGCAATGCTTCATGCTAGTGTTCGATTGTACCGAAAGTAACGAGTGTACCGAAAGTAACGAGTAACGATACGATACGATAGTAACGAAGTTAAGCCGTACGCGGCGCGACTCTGTACAATGCTTCATGCTATTGTTCGATCGTATCGAAAGTAACGAGTAACGATTCGAAAGTAATGGGTATTGATTGGTTTAGTAACGAATACATACGGGTACAGATTTTCTAGTTACTTTTACAGCTCTATTTATCATATCGACTCATTAAAAGCAGCAACCACTAATGCTGTTCTGTCTGTGGTACTGGAATAAATATGCCACGACTATTGCGAGATTTTACTTCGTTTAGTTGAAAACTTGTGTATCTACATGGTTCTTTTGCAGGTGTGGTGTCAACCGTAAATTACCTAACACATATTTCATGGTTTTTTACCCCTTCCCTCTTATTCCTTGTCACGCCATGTCGCACTTCTTAGACACCTCCCTTTCTCTTGTGACATTACAGACGTTAACTGCATTTCTAACGTGGCGTCCCAAAGCTTATGATACCCCCCCCCCCCCCGGTTCTCCCTGCTCCTCTTGTCACACCAGGTCATACGTGGAACTCACCTCACCCCATCAACGAGTGACGTTATTTGTGGATGGCCTTTATTTAGTTTTACGAACTCATTAGTAAAACAACAAATAGTCGATTGATACGATTGAGAAAATCTATCTAGATAGAGGGTCATCCATCCTGGTCCTAGTATACGAATTTCCCGTGCGAGTCACTCACACTCAAGCGTAGTGCCATTTTAGAATGTTGTGCACTTTGAGGTGATAACAACCGATCTAATCGGAAATTCTGAGACATTGGAGTGATGATGAGGACATAATAACTGAATTTATGAGCAAGAGACTCATCAAAAATTCTGGGGCATTTAGGCCTGCCTTTTTATTTATCATTGGAAGTCAGTTCAACGTTGGTTAGGATAATGAAGTGGAACAACAAGAATCCGATAATCATTATACATGACAAAAGAAGACGATGTGGATTCTTTATAGTAAGAAGTTTCCTTTATAATGAAAAAATTGAAAATTTTACACACCGACCGCAAGAGAAAAAAAATTAAATGCTGCCACTAACAATCCCAGCTTATCCAATCAGTGAAGTAATGTAATATGAGTATATTATTTAATTCGTCTTAAAAACGTAGTTAACACTGTTAGAAAAAACACCGTCATTATAAAGAAACTGAAAATAGTACATTGGACGATATCAAGTCACCACTGTTCATATTATAGTGGCCCAAAAGCCAACAACTTGAACTGAGTTCCATTAATATATACACGGTGTTACAAAAAGGTACGGCCAAACTTTCAGGAAACATTCCACACACACAAAAAAAAGAAAATATGTTATGTGGACATGTGTTCGGAAACGCTTACTTTCCATGTTAGAGCTCATTTTATTACTTCTCTTCAAATCACATTAAACATGGAATGGAAACACACAGCAACAGAACGTACCAGCGTGACTTGAAACACTTTGTTACAGGAAATGTTCAAAATGTCCTCCGTTAGCAAGGATAAATGCATCCACCCTCCGTCGCATGGAATCCCTGATGCGCTGATGCAGCCCTGGAGAATGGCGTATTGTATCACAGCCGTCCACAATACGAGCACGAAGAGTCTCTACATTTGGTACCGGGGTTGCGTAGACAAGGGCTTTCAAATGCCCCCATAAATGTAAGTCAAGAGGGTTGAGGTCAGGAGAGCGTGTGGGCCATGGAATTGGTCCGCCTCTACCAATCCATACTAACGAAATAAAATGAGCTCTAACATGGAAAGTAAGCGTTTCCGGACACATGTCCACATAACATATTTTCTTTGTTTGTGTGTGAGGAATGTTTCCTGAAAGTTGGGCCGTACCTTTTTGTAACACCCTGTATATAAATATGTAATATACGTATCTCAGCCATCTACAATTGTGTCTCAGTTTGTTGAGATGTTTACGTACCATATTATCATCACTATCACCTTACTCTCCAGTGGGGATAAAACAGGACGGATACAACTATCCATGCCCGCGGTTGGATTCGAACCGGAAACCATGGTAAAGTGAGCCTAGAACGATAGACTCCACGTTACTAGAGCCGGTCTTTGGGCTGACTTATCACTGACATTAGGGAATTATTCTGAAGTGTAGGTTTTTGGGCATTTGGCCGATCGTATGGATGCTGGATTTTCTGTTCAGTTCCACATTTCCATATAGTTAATGCAGTTTTATCATCCTTCGCCATTCCTGCACGACTTGTCGGCACCTTTAACGATCTCCATGTTTTCCAGATGAGATTGCGAAACGAAAGCAGCACCTCTATCACAGGGAATCATTATCCTATGTCGCTCGGCACAGATTAATCCAGGCAACTTTTGGCATTACATTCAATGCATCCACCGACCTCAGGAAACATGTATTATATCTGCTTGGTCTATGGATTAATGTCTGTCTAATGGATGAGACTCAATCTACGTAGTTAACCTTACTCCGTTACTGCCAGACTTATAGTATTCAATTGGCGTGGTTCTGAGGCAACCTGTAACATTTCTGCAAATATCGTGTAGCGCCTCTTGTACCAGACAGACACTAAATCATCAGAGGCAGCATTGCCCCCAGAGTGTGTGGAAGTACTTACAGGTGGTCCCGTATCTCCTTCCAGTTCAGCTGTTGGTTGACATTGCTGTGGTGTGGCACCATCTGGTGTGTTGTTCCCGGAGTGGCTGTATTTGCTAAGACCTGAGTCATTAGCAATATTTACTGTTGTAGCAGCTGGACGATGACACTGAAGTTGTCGTGGTGCTTGCAGTCCACCTGATGATGCAGATGGTGGGTTGCGGACTGCTTCTTCGCCTTCACGGATCGCTCAGATCCGGTCGAGGCTGGATGTCGGCCGGGTTTGTTTGATGAGGGCACCAACTCGTTGGTGCGTGTCGCCTTGATGTAGGCGCGAAGGTTTTTCTTGATGGGGCAACCGCTGTAGCATGCTGGGTGGGGGCCAGAACAGTTGTAGCAGGTGGGCATCCCGTCTCTTGGGACGCTGCTCTCAGCGACTTTGTGTTTTCTGGCACACCTTACACAGCGCTCCTCGGCGGTGCAGTCGATGGCCAAGTGCCCATGACCCTGGCAGCGAAAACACTGTGCCAGGGTAAGCGGAGGCCGCTTTTTGCGTTCAAGTCGGACCTTGCGTCCTAGCATGGTTCTTGTGCGTTTTTCCCGCCATACACGATCCTCAGGCTGAAACGTGTACAGCGATAGACGCTCCTCGGTGCCTTGGCGGCGCATTTGATGGACAGCAGAGGCTAGGATGCCACCGCTGGAGAGCTCGGCAGCTACCACCTCCTCTGGCACATCAGCAGGCAGGCCCCGAACGACCATCTTGGTTGGTTGTCGACGGGTCTGTGGGGAGTGGAGGTTGGCTTCTAACATGAGTTCGCCAGCCAGGTGTATATAATTGCCTTCATAGAAGGCGGTTACAGGAAGGACAGGTTCTTCTTCTTCTTGTGGTTCATTGACGTCTTCGTATTCGTCAATGGTCATGTCTTCAGGCGGGGGCGAAATAGTCGTGTCCTCAGCTGGAGAGCCAGGAGGAGCTGGCAACGAAGGCTGCGCCGTCACCATAGGTTCTTCTCGTGACTTCTCTTCATCTTGATCTTGATCGCCGAAGAGGCCTCTTTTCACTTCGTTGACAAGCCAGTTCGGGTCCTGGGTTCTTCTCCTTAATTCCTCCACTTGGTGAAGCATGTCTGCTACTTGTAGCTTCATCGGGTGCTGGTTCGCGGATATCCTTTCTCCATCGCTGCTTGGCGTTGAGTGGGTCGGGGCTGCTCGCCGCTGTCTCCTACCCATCTTGCGAGCGGTTTGCACAGTCGACAAATAAGAAAGCACTCTCAGCTTGTAAGAGACGAAGTCTTTTGCCACGAACAGTGCTGCTTCTCTCTCGTCTCTTGTACCAGCTTGGTATAAACTTATTTTTGCTATACAGAACAGACGTATTATGCAGCTCTGCACAGTGTTGGTACTGTAATTCTGATCATTGTGGGATGTGCACCCCATTTGCTTCCTGAAAGCTTCTGCTCGATATTCTTCTTCGTTATGCTCAACTGACAAACGCGACTAAACTTATTTAGTCTTATTATGTCTTTTTCTTCTATTCCCAAAACATCTTCATCCTATCTCTCAGCTCTTTACTATGTTCCTTCGTTCAGTTGATCCTCCTCTAATATACCGTTTGTTGGTAAATTGATGGTTATTGACCACGATACTAAATTTGTATCTGTCCTGTATGACACCATCTGTGATTTAGAATTCCTGAGGTCCTTTCCGATTTAAAGTAGCCAATCTTTTTTTTATTATTATTGAAATTGGTAGTTTTAGAATTCTTTTGGTTAGCCTGTTGTTATTCATTCTGATAATATGTCTGTAGAATTTAATTCGTCTTTTCCTGAATGTATCTGAATTTTTTTCGGAATGCTGGTATAGTTCATGTGATTTCCTTTTCATCCAAATTCCTCCTGTGCAAACTGAGCCAACGATTTTCCTTATATGTTCTTTTCTTGTTTTTCAATATCTTTAATTAGTGATCTACCTACAATGATCAAAGTTTCTGAAGCCTGTAATGCCTCCGGTTTGATTAGAGTGTTGTAATGTGATAACTTGGCACTTCGGGATATAGTATTTTTGTTGTATCTGTTCCAGGTGACTCTATAGACGACCTTTTGAAATTTAGATATTCTCTCACTTTTTGCTTCACGATCCAGTCTTGCAGGTTGAATAAATTCTCTTAGCTATCTAAATTTAATTACTTGATCGATAGTGTCAAATCGCGTTTTCATAGGTTGACCATCTTGGTACTGCGAGGACCTTTCCGTAAAGTGGGTTTTATCAACGACATTTGGTGTCTAGTGTTAGTTAAAGTTTCTTGGAGTTTTTCAAATGAGTGAATTGGCTCTTCCCCGTTGGTGGTGAAAATTGCTAGATCATCTGCAAAAGTCAAACAGTGCAGGTGAAATCATTTTTCAGCAGCCTGCCCATGGTTATTGCTTTTAATGCTTTCTTCTAGGTTTTGGTTACTTTGTCCAGAACAAGATTGAACAAAACGGGCGATACTCCATCTCTTGTTCACATTTCAAGGGGTTATTATACTATGCCTAAGAACCTAACTTTCAGGATAGTAACCGTTAACGTCTGTTTCTTTATATCTGTAGTTTTCTTGTGTACTTTGGTTTTTTCTATTATATTAAAAAGTATTTGTCTGTCAATGGAGTTATAAGCATTTCTAGTGTATAGTGATCACTGTTTGTCTGTCTTTACGTATTTATAATATAGTTCTGAGATTTAGAATTTGTTTACCCGACTTTTCTAAATCCAGCCTGATATTCGTCGATAAGATGAACTGCTTGCGAGCAAGTCTCTTGAGAAGTGCCTCGGATTGTAGATTGTGAGCTGATGTAGACGCTACTCCTTGGTGTCAAAATCTTTAACTTGTATTCTAGAGCTAAATGATCTGCTTAAATGAAACTTCTATTCAGTTATGGTTGAGGATGCTTGTTAGTGTAGATGAGGGATAGTCATCCTTTTTTTTACCCAAGGTCCACTTTTGAATCTCTGTTAGTATTAAAGTTTTCTAACCACCCACCGATAATGGTAGTTTATAAATTAAATATTATAAAGTATCTTTATAATATTTATAAAGCAGAGTTACAGCAAGTTAAAGGAACTAATAGCTTATAATTACTTGCTAAATACTTTATGACGGATTTTCGCTATGTTTGACAGAACAAATCTTTATAAAGGAATTACTCTTAAAACTATTTTTTATTAAAACTTTTACGTACATAGAAGCATAAAGTGTAGTGAAATTACTTTTAATAAATTAATTTTTTAATGAGCTCCCTGACGCAGAGCTGCAAAACTCAAAAATTGATTAGATAGGCCTATCTGGTTCAGTTTTTGTAAGGAACAAACAATGATCTCATCTTTCGGATATAATCAGGTTTTTTTTTTTCTTTGATCATAATAATGTTAACACCAATAAAAGCTTACTACATGAGATATGAAACAGGTAATGGTATCAATAAACTGAATACCATTTTCCACATATTTTAATACGAGACATGCTTTTTTATTTTTTATTTACCACAGGTTGTCATCATCTTCGCATTTATGCGCAATTTCTTCATTACATGTTATTTCTAACAGTTGTTCTTGACAAGTTGTATCAATTTCTTCAGCAATTACGGTAATAGAAATTTTCATCCAGCCATGCACCATCAATTTCAAAATATCTTCAAATAGTTTTTCCATATTCCATTTTATTTGTGTGAGGTGGCTACTGAATATATCAATATTCTCCGGAGTTGTGGTATCTCTTACAGGTAATAATTCCTGGAACTGATACTTTTTACTGTATATTATGGCGAATTGTTTCAAGTTTGCCAAGAGCTTCTGACACAATACCTTGGCAAACTATAAGAGTTTTACTAACTCCTTGAAGCTGCAAATTGTCATCAGTTTATCTCTAGAAATTTTTTAAAGAGTCAATCAAATTTTAAAAAATGAAAGATTCAGAATCGGACAAAACTCCTGGCACCCACCATAATAGCTCCAACGTCTACTAGTGGGAGGTAGGGAACGGGTTGACTACCACTAGCTCAGATATTGAATAATGAAGAAGCTCCTTAGGTAATTCGTATCCTAAAATTCATTATGAAATAACATACGGTCAGTATTTCAAGATGATTTGAAGTACGGAATTTTTGTCCTCTCGGCAATTGGATAGAGTCATTTGTGGAAAACAAAAGAAATTTGGATGGCCGGATGGAGATTTGAATTTGTATTTTTCCAAATGACCGAGCGTGGAGAATGAGCGGTAACTTTCTGACCTCTCATTCGGTGGTTATCACCGTCCGGACATCCATCCAGGCCTGTGTATTCGATGGTTCCTCCAAAAGAACTCCAGACAATTTCTGGGTTGTTCCTTCAAAAGGCCATTGCCGGAAACCTTACAGTTCCTTGCCCCTAGGCGAAAAGACATAAGAAAAATTTCTTTCAGAATTTGAGACAAGAGCGTTAACGCTTACTTATAGGTTTCGGTTGCTGCACGGTATCAAACGCTGCAGAAAATTCAACGAAAGCCACTCCGGTGATTAACCGTGGCTCAAAGCCACGCTCAGTGTGAGTCAGGTTGAGGTTTGATGGAGTGAGTTTTTTGCTAGGCCTGAAACACGCCAACAGTGCAATCAGTTACTGTTCAGCCGATTGAACGGAATCCTTTCAAATATCTTGTAGAGGTGGCATAGTAGTGCTTGTATCTTTACGCGTCCACCACGTCAACATCTAGGTTATTAGAGGAGGGAAATAACAAGGGGGCAAGAAACTGGAAGGAATTCGACGATGGCTTTTTGAAGGATCTATCTCTGCATTCTCTTTGAATGATTTCGGGAAACCAAAGGTAAACCGAAATTTAAATTATTGGGCGGGGATTCCAATCTGCATCTTCTCGAAAGACTTGTGTACTGAGATCTAATAAAAGATAAGTAATCGATAATGGTTGTCGAATTCTAGAACTTGAATAAACCATTTGATCAGAAGTTTGTAAAAGCATTGCAATGATAGTTTAATTTACAGTAAACTGAGTTGAGATATTATTTCAAGTAATTTAAAGCGTTGGTGTTAGGATCTATTTCCACTAAGCGGCTAGTCGCGGGCGGGCGGCCGCGCTAGATTTCTATTTATTCAGTTAAGTCATTCATTGCAAGACAAGAGGAATTGAAGAGAGTCATGGGTGTGTACAACTCGTATATTGGTGATGAGGCATGGAAAAATATTGGTGTAAGGATGAAAAGTAATGCATGAAAGGAAAAAGATGACCATGACCACAAGCTGGACTCGATTTCAGGCAGAAGGGTGTAGGAAGATTCTTTTTTTTTTTTTTTTAGGTAAGTGTGTCAGGGAATAATATGAATAATTTACGAAAAACGTTGAAAGAATTTAAAGTTTAAATTTGTAGAGGGGGAATGTAGATGGACGCAGGAAGGGGGAAAGATGGGTGTGTAGAGAAATTTCCACAATAGCGTGCGCTCCATTGTAATTTAATTAAATTAATTATACCAAATGTACACTCTATGTATCGCCCTGCTTCACACAATAAGCAGTTAAAAACTCTGTTTTGTTGTTAAAGTTCGCACTCTATATGGACGCAAAACTTTATCAGTTAGTTAGAAAGCATCATCACCGACGAAAACATAAGGAATCAGTGTGTTCTTTTTTTATGTAAATGGCGCACTTTCTGGAATATTTAGTTCGTTCTTGGTCAGTTCTTTTTATAGAATGTATTATCTCTAAATATAGATGCTACACTTAATGTTACGTATGCTCCGACGTCAATGCAAATAACAAAATATGTATCCAGATCTATGTTTTCGTTTTCTTTTTGCTAAGGGCATTTATTTCTTCGACGTCCATACTGAAAAAGAGCTGGTTTGTGGAACACAGTCGCGTGCGCAGTCGTTACAAAACTAGCCGCTAGAGACTGCGGTCGCCCGCGACTAGCCGCTTAGTGGAAAAGCAGCCTTAAACTTGTAATCAGAAATAATCAGAAAATATAGGCGATTGATTTTAGCCTATCGAAGAAATTCGACACAGGGAAGAGGAAAATATGTACAGCGCATTTATATTAATGAAATCGTAAGGGTAATTCATTGTAATATGCTTGTTACTCTTACACAGTGTAAAGGCTAGCGCGCTGTATTTGGATTACAGTGGTCACTGGCTCGAGTCTTATCTTGGGAAAGAGAGTTTTTAATTAAGCGTAGCGTCTGTTCCGTGTATCTGTAATTGTTCGAAGCAAAACATCAAGGAAAGTAATTCACGTACACGTTGATAAAATCATATACCCAATACTGAGGCTGGCAATACGCCTAATAGCCAAATACCACTTAAAAAAATCCATTATATTATTCCTGTTATCAGTCATTCAACTGATATTATTACTATCATTACTCCGCGATTCACTAAAAGTGTGTGATGGAGGGTGCATTGCACCTATGCGAAAGAGTAATGCTTTGGAAGGGATATACTGGATATAGCAGGAGGCGCCCATGGGCTATTGTGAGGATCCATCCCAGCATTTGTCTGGAGTGATCCGGGAAAACTATGGAAAACCCAGATCAGGATGGCTGGAGCGCTTTATCGAAAGCTACTCCTGTCGGATTTTAAGCTTACTCGTCCGGTAAATCCTCTTTATTCCACTCCCTAACCGCTCGAGGAAAAAATGAGTACAGAAATAAATCGGTTCTGGCCCTGATTTCTCTTATCTTATTTTCGAGGTCATTTCTAATATGAATGTTTCTGGTAGCAATATTTGTTTGCTGTCATTTCGAAATTCGTCAGTCGAGGATTTTTCAGTTAGCTTCTGTCGAGAACGCCTTTGGTGTTCCAGGTCTTCCCAACCTAACTCTTTCAACATCGCACTTACGCTTTCCCTCAAATTATATATAACTGTCACGAATCGGGTGGCTCTTCTAAGGACCTTCTCCAATGCCTCAATTAACCCCTTTTGATGGGGACCCCATACAGGACAACAATATTCTAAGTGAGGACGCACTTGTGACTTGAATACAATCGATTTAACTTCCGGAATGCATTGTTTTAAATTACGACCTAGAAATCGGAGCATACGATTTGCTTTCCCAATTACATTCTTGATATGCTCATTCCACGACAAATTATTACGAATTGTTACCCTTAGGTATTTAGCAAAATCTGCCGTTATAAGGACAGTACCATTAATTGTACATTCAGAGCTAAATGGTGTCACCTTTTTACTTACACGCATGATTTGGCAATTTTTTTTCGTTTAACTCGATCTGCCAGTCTTTACACCACGCAATTATTTTCATAATATCATCTTGTAACAAAACGCAGTCGTCCTGGGTTGTGATTTCTCGATAAATAATAGCATTAACGGCAAATAATCTTTTCATCCCCCTTATTATGACACACAAATCATTATTGTATAGACCTATGTGAAACAACAGATACCCTATCACGCTTCCCTGAGGAACCCCGGACCATACTTCGCTAAGTGATGAACGCTCACCATCGAGAACTACGCATTGTGTTCTGTCCTTCAGAAAGCTTCTTTTTCCTATTTCAGCAAGTATTTTCACCTGAACATATTGATTGTAATATAGTCAATACTTTAAATATTATTTTAATTATTATATGCCTTATCTTCCACTGCGATTCTTACTTTTGCCTATTTTCTCCTCTTCCAATTTTACGTATCTCCTCTTTTTGTGAGCTCTTTCCACGAATTTGTTTTTTCACCGAGTAGATCTAAAACTTGTATATTTCATGTCGTATATGCGCATTTAATTTTTCCTGATGAATTCGTTTTAAGTATTTCAATTTTTCATCCTTTTGGTATTCGTAAAATCCACTATTCACTATTCCGTTAACTGCTGTGTTCGATAAATTCAGTTTTATAGCATTCTGCGCGAACATTTAAGCAATGTTTAAATGCAAAATATGTTGCGTCTTTTCGCAGAATTTCAGTTAGTGGTATTCTGACTTTGGGATCGTTCTTACCTCGTATATCAATTTTACAATATATTTAACGGATAATGAGAGACTTTTTGAAAGTTAGAAGCATGAAAGTAAATCCATCTCCTGGTTCGTGCAGCTTGTTAAACCTAAGTGGAGTCAATTAAGCTTGGATACAGATGTTGAACGGCCAGTTCATTTCCTTAATGTATCTATTCGTAACTTTTCCTGTATAATTAGAGTAGACAGTGATCAGTGGGGTTAAGGGTAGTTTTATGTTTCTGTGCAGTGTTTACGAAGACCTAAGATGGAATGTGTGATGCCCGATGCGAAATATTCCAGGTCTGGTTTTTTCGAAGGACACACCTGAAAATGCCAACCGACTGACCAAACACCATTAATAATTTTTTATGACCTCAATCGATACAAACTGCGGAGTCGTTACGGGTTTGATCGAAGCAATTCATACACAATATGGTTATTAAGGAATTGAGTTCCACCCCGTTGTTGGTCTAGTCTTGATTAATGAAAACATCGGATCTCTAACCAGCTTTACAATTTAGCTACAAGGTAGGGCGGCAAAAATGGAAAGAAAAGTAAATTCAAAAATGGAAAAAATTGGAAAACCAGTCTCACTTTGTTTGGTGTAGCTGTTCTCAAATGAGACAGGATCGACAGAAAAATAATCAATACAATTAAGGATGATGCGTAGGACATGAGGTATATAGAATTCTGTGGTGGTATATCAATTTTATTGCAAAAGACAGGGGTTTAAAGCTTTGTCACACGAATCATTTATCTATTCAATAAGGAAGTTATCTTCTGTACTCACTGACGGAGCACAATACTTCTCATCTGCCTGAACTCTCAATTATTCTACCCTCAGCATCAGCTTAAACTCAGTGAATGATTCTATTGCAGCATCAGATATGATTTAACTGATATCTGTCTTCAATACGAATGGGTGAGCGGTAACGTTCGGGTCAGACTGGTAATCTGGAAGACTCCAGTTCAAATCCCCGTCCGGCCATTTCGATTTCGTTTTTCCATGATTTTTCCCAAATCAGTACAGAAAAATGCCGGTATTGTTCAAACTGCCATTTCTGCGACCCAGTATTCTTCCGATTTGATCGTCGAAGAAATGACTGTGTTGTGATGAATTTTCTGTTTAAATAAGCTAATATCTCTCTTCAGAAATTCTGTCTGTGAATCCCTATGACGATTATCCGACTGGGATTAGTTACAATCCATTGCATATGTTTTCTAGGTTCATGTCTTCTTCCTTCATTTCTTGTATTCACGCTTTCGTTGTTAGTGAAAATATTTATCGTTACCTCTTCACATAAAGAGCTGTGAAGATGCCTAAATTATATTTGTATATTAGTTTGCGAAGGATACATTTCCTACTTCTCGTATCAGTATATTCTACTTTAGTGCATATTAAACTATGAAGGAATTTGGTACCCAGAATTAAAGGTAAACTGGCAACTCAAATTTTTGTCATTATACTTTAGTAATGGTTGAAGGTATGAAAACAAACTTCACCTCTAAGAGACAAAAGTAATTACTTATTTCTTTCCCTATTTAACGTTTGCAGGCCATGCGACAAAACAGCAGCTAACGAGAAATTAGTTGTAAAGATTCACTTTTCATTACTGAGATTGCATATCGAGTTTACAGTAAGGGATAGCAATGGTGCAGGGTTTCGTAAGTTTGTCACGTCGTACTATTTGTCCACTCAACAGATATCCCACCCTGGTCAAATCGCAGAGAAACTGGAATAGGGAATATACAAAACTATCTTCTTCGAGTGCCGGTCCAGATTACAGGCTTTAGCCAGTACACCACAATAGTTTGAGCGAATTTTGGAGAGCTCTTTAATTTATGTTTAAGAGATTAATCTTTCAAATAAACAAATTAGCACGTAAAAATCATATGGTTCACAGATAAAGACCTTTTTATGTCCCCTCAAATTTTTTTCCCACACTTTTTTTTTTTTAAATTATGGCTTTACGCCTTGTCGACGTCGAGGTCATTAGAGGCGGGGAAAGACTGGGAACCAAGAACGGGAAGGAATTCGGCCTTGGCATTTTGAAAGAAGCTTCAGTCATTTGCCTGGAGTGATTTGGGGAAACCACGGAAAACCCGAATCTGAATGCACGGACGGGGAATCGAACCGGCGTCCTCCCGAATGCGAAGGCAGAGCGTTAACCGCTCACCCACCACCCTCGGCCACAGAGATGGAAAATCCATAAATGAAGCTGGACTGTTGGATAAATTTTATATCGTTCAAATCAAGTTATCAGATCTGGGATCATATTTATAAGAGGCCGTTTCGTTGAGTTATAGTCTGTTGAACTGATCCATAAAAATCTGTTCGTGTGTTTGTGACACCAATAGCTCGGTGAGGACTGGCCGAAATCATGCCAAAATTGGTATTCGTTTTGCTGTTCTTGGCTTTCACGTTTAATAGATTTAAATGTGGTGATCCTAAAATAACGTATTTACGTTCTTTGTCGAATCATTAGTCCTGAAAGTAAATAAATTCACATAACGTTCTACAGTAATTTTTGTTTTAAATTCGTAAATTGGTCACTAGTTTTATAATATGAACAATTGTGTCTTTGTAATCGATGTAAGCTTTCGACTCACACTAAATTATTAGGTTTTAATAACATTTTAACTATGCAGTTTCAACACAAGTTTTAAAAACAAAATGGATTGCTTTTATAATTTAATCAAACAGCTGCTTATTTCTAGGACATAAATTGCTTAACCGAGTAATTACCCTAGAAATACTAAGCATAATCTTAATTATTGGTTATAGACACATTAAATGAATATAATTTTTCTTTAATATCTTTTACGCCGGTCAAATAACATTGTTCAACAAAATAGTGATCAATTTGTTTCTTGATTAAAGTTAGCAAATTATAATAGTCTTACCTAGTATGACCTACTATTCTGTCTCTTCTTTCTGTAAGACTCCTCCACAAACTTCTTTCCTCACTCCACACATAGAGAAGTGTTTTTTTATTATTATTATTTTTTTTTGCTATTGCTATTCTGCTTTTAGCATCATTCCTACTTCGTCCATCAGTTGTAATAACACTTCCACAGTAGCAGAATTCATTTATTTCCTCTATCGCATCCGATCCTATTTTTATATTTAATCTCCTATTATTGATATAATTTCTGCTATATTTCATCACTTTCGTCCTGCTTAGGTTTATATTTAGTCCAAAATCTTCCTTCAGTATTTTGTTTTTGCCATTCAGTGACTTCTCAATATCCTCATCCTGTTCTGCTAACAGGAAAATTTCGCCAACAAAATGCAGCATACTAATTTCTTCTTCTTGAACACTTAAAGCACATTCAGATTTTATAGTACTTTATAGGATATGAAAAACAGTATGACCATTATTACAGTTTTCAGTTCGAGGTTTAGTGATAGGTTATGTATAGTATATAGAAACTAACATGATGCCGGCCTCGGTAGCGTAGGGGCTAGAGTGCTAGCTCCGCGTACCGAAGGTCGCCGGTTCGAGTCCGGCTGAGGGCATGGGTGTTTAGTGTTGTGTCTGTTAATGTCTTGTCCGTGTTGTAGTGTCCTTGTGTCAGTACTTGATAGCAACAAATCACATTGAGCTGGCTGTATGGCCCAGTAGCCGAATGCCATTTAAAAAAAAAAATAAAAAAAAATAACATGTTGTGACACAACTGGTAAGAGACAGACATTATATTATTCACAGTAAAAAAATATTAGTTTTACTTGAGGAATGCCAGTGTAAGTTAAAAATGCTAAAGAAATACAGTTAATTGACACAATTTTTTTTTTAATATTTTAGGTTTGTTTCAGTTATGGTGGTTTACTTTTGTTTCGGAACCTTTTTTCTTGGTTTGCTGTTTATACAATTGCTTTGAATCGTCCCTTATGGTTGACCAGCGGTAGCCAGCGATCCATTTGCCTTGGTATCTCCTCTCCATCGCTGTCCTGGTGAAATCGTACACCATATTTGTCACTTGCATCTCCACAGTTATGAGGGTAGAAATTGAGATGAGAGTGGAAAAAGTCAATCTTCATTAATATATTGCAACCTAACTGACGGTATTTTCTAGGAAATCATTTGTATTTTTAACGTAATTTTTTTATCTTATTTACCAACAAATCCATCAACAATCTTTTCGCCTTCTCATAAATGTTACTTGACTTTTTGAAGTTTTCGTGTATACAATATTTTTATATGATCCCCAATAGGTCTCTCATCTCAATATTTAAGCAATGAGAATATGCTGTTTGTGCCAGTTGTGTAATAGGCCGCTTCTGAGCAGAGAATTTCACTTCACAATAAACATAGCAAAATTTGAAATGTATTTTCGAGATATTTCACAGGAAATATGTACACAGTTTAAACAAAGAAAGAAAATATGTCTCCCACTAACTAACTGCACAATGCATCTAGTTAAAAACTGACCTCAACTCACAATAAAAATTCTCTCAGCAAGGTTAACCAACAAAAATGAAATTTCCCTAAATTTTATAAATATACCTATAGATATTAACGAAATGCAACTAAGTGCTAACCTACCGTTAAAAGGCTGAATCAGTATTTGATAAGCAGTTTGCTATTTCCAAGCAGGAAATATACTTTTGTTGAACAGTAGATTTATGCAATGAGTCTGGTTTCAAGTGGACTTGAAAGAAAAGTATAGAGAGTTACTAGTTTTCTATCAAGCATACACCCTCCTAGTTTGATATTGTAACATACAGTTTGTCACAGTTCTTTGCTGGTGTTCAAGATATTCAATATCGTCGTTTTTTAGTTTTGGGGACACGAAATAATCTCGAAATACAAAACAGCTGAGTATGGCGTATGTTTAAGCCGAAAGCTTGTTTTTGGATATCTGAAATTAAAACTGCTCTGTAATCTGCTAACATGATGATCATCACAAGCATCATTCTCTACCATTGCTTGGTAGGCAGTGTTATTGTGGAGGTATTGTGCTTAGGCATTTTCTGCTAGTTATAAGGTTTGTCATTTCTTCACTTAACGAAATTAGTTGAGGAGGCTCAGTGGTCGCTTATATCGTGCAACGGCTGTATCAAATTGATCGATATTTCGCACCACTCGGTTGTTTGACTTACTAGTGTTGTGATAGAATGTGCTAGCCAACTGTCGGAATCACTGATTAAGTGTGGGCAGAATAATCGCCTCATGGAGAGCGTCGGTTGGAATCCAGCATGGGAGGTGTAAGGCTGTCTTTAATGCCCTATTCTGGATCACTTGTAATCTTTGGATGGTGCGATCAGCCGCTGTACATACATATTCCAATATCGGTCTGATAAGTGCAGTATAAACTTTGACTCCTGTAGTTGGATGTAAATGACTGCTTAAATTTAAACGCGGGTACGGTTCTTGAAACCTCGCATTCACTCGGAGTAGGATGTCTTCGATGAGGGCGCCCCAAGTGAGTATCCTATTGAGCGTAACTTCCCGGTAGTGTGCCATTCTCGACCAGGAAATGTCTTCACCATTAATTTGTAGAGGGATGTACTGGACAATGTTCCCTTGCAATAAGATTAAATTAAAAAAAAATCTTCAGCGTTGACTTCCCAGAATTAAACAGACAGTTCACGGTCTGGATACGAAAATGAAAAAAAAAGAGAAAAAAGCGAGACTGATGTGGATGAGCTTTGATATTAATTATTCACTTTCAGGAACATGATTTTAAATACGTATGGTTTATAAAAAAAAAAAAAAATGTTTTTCTTAATAAAGATTCTCAGTTTTTTCCAAATGTACAATGTGCATTCAAGTTCTAAGCCTCCGATTTTTTTTTGTTCAGGCTGGAAAGAAAAAGAAACATGTGCATTGTTTTAAAATGAGCGTGCACTTGTTGTCAATACGTGACAGAGATGGCAGCACTGTACGACAGATGGAACTCTAGTGGCAGTGGCGAGAATGAGAACTGGTTTAGATACGTAAAATGGCAACGTTTTCCTTACTTGAACACCGTGCGATCATTTGCGTGGTATGACACCAACTGAAATTCATCGACAGTAGAAGAAGACATGTGGTGATCGAGTTATGGATGTGTCGAAAGTGCGTTGTGGGTGCGATAGTTTAATGAAGGAAGAACATCGTGTGACAACAAACCATAACAACCTCGGCCTCGCACAAGCCGGTCTGACGACATGATCGAGCAAGTGGAGAGACTTGTTTTGAGGGGTCGCCGAGTGACTGTTGAACAGATCGCATCCAGTGATAGCATTTCCGTGGGTTCTGTACACACGATTCTGCATCATGACCTGAAAATGCGAAAAGTGTCCTCCAGGTGGGTACCACGAATGCTTACGAGCGACCACAAGGCTGCTCGTGTGGCATGTTGCCAAGCAATGTTGACGAACAACGAAGGCATGAATGGGACTTTCTTTTCGTCGGTTGTTACAATGGATGAGACGTGGATACCATTTTTCAATCCAGAAACAAAGCGCCAGACAGCTCAATAGAATCACACAGGTTCACCGCCACCAAAAAGTTTCGGGTAACCGCCATTGCTGAAAAAATGATGGTGGCCATGTTCTGGGACAGTGAGTGCGTACTCCTTACCCATTGCGTTCCAACGGGCATTACGGTGACAGGTGCATCCTACGAAAATGTTTTGAAGAACGAATTCCTTTCTGCGCTGCAACAAAAACGTCCGTGAAAGGCTGCGCGTGTGCTATTTCACCAAGACAACGCACCTGCACATTTGGGTAACGTTACGTAACAGTTTATTCGTGACAACAACTTTGAAGTGATTTCTCTTGCTCCCTACTCACTTGACCTGGCTCCTAGTGACTTTTGACTCTTTCCAACAATGAAAGATACTATCCGTGGCCGCAGTCGTGCTGCTATTGCTTCAGCGATTTTCCAGTGGTCAAAACAGACTTCTAAAGAAGCCTTCGCCGCGGTCACGGAATCATGGCGCCGACGTTGTGAAAAATGTGTAGGTCTGCAGTGAGATTACTTCGAGAATTAACACCAGTTTTCGGGTAAGTAGTTAATTAGAAAAAATAATAAAAAACGAAGACCTTAGAACTTGAATGCACCTCGCACTATGACCGCTTTGTTAAACATCGGTGTTTACGACGACTGAATTAAAGGTGGGTATTACTAATGGGTAATCGATTAACAAATGAGCGAAGATGCTGTCATAACAAGGCGGATCTAAATGTCTTTAATTGCCAGAAATACTACTTCCTAATCTTCCCTGCTGCTTTAAGTTCCTTTACTCCTTTTAAATTGTGTCCCCAGGATTCTGTACACTGAATCAGGCTTATAAATGACCCGAATCATGGACCAAAGTCTTCCACGGAAGCCCCTGAAAAATTTATAGTTATACGTAGGAATGAAAATCTTTCTTTGGCTGAATTACTAGGTCACCTTGCACTGCTTTTTTTTAGGTATCAACGAGCTATGTACCGCCACACGGAGCAAGCACACTCTGTTACCGACCAAAGTCTGTTTCACTCCAGGAAAGGGTGTAATGAGGGCGAGGATCAAGAAGGAAATCGGCCACAGCCTCTCAAAAAAAAAAAAAAAAAAAATCCTCCAGTGATTTAGAAAAACAGAGACAACCGAAATATGGATGGACGAACCGAGGATCGAACACACGTTCTCGCTGTTACCGGCTCGATCAAATACTTAAGCATGATACATCGTTATTAATCGTATTCAAGTACTCATTATTAGGAATTATCACCATGATAAGAAAAGTTACAAAAAAAAAAAATTCTTCTATTGGATCTCAATTTTGGCAGGAATGCACTATTTCTCTCGCAGTTATGTTATAAAAATGCAGTGATTTATTTGAAGTACCTCAATAAACAAGTGTCTTATAATTCTAGTTCGTTTTGTTCTACTATGGGGCTATGAATTAGTGTAAATTTGTAATGTAGTATGCAAATTGATCGTTTAGAAGTTAAAATATCGTGTCGGAGAAGGTTGTGTACTTCAGGACTATTGCTGTTCTATCTGCGGCATTGGAGTAAATAAGCAACAATCAATGAGAGACTTCTTCCTTTAGTTGAAAACTTGTGAAGTCACGTGTTTCTTTTGCAGGTATGATCATATGGTGTCAGCCGTAACGTAAATTACCTTACTCAAGTTTCATGGTTTTTGGCCCCCGTTTCCTTGCTACGCCATGTCGGACATTTAAGACAGCTTCCCTGCTCCCTCTGTATGTAAACGCTGCGGCTGCGGATGGAGCGTTTCCTATTATTCAAGTTTTCAGCTATTTTTATTGTTTGTTGCTGGTTATTTCATGTTATTAATGAAAGATCATTTTGAATAAAAAATCGAGAACAATTTGTAAAAGCCTACCAGCTGAAAAATATCGAAATTGACGCTTTATTTGTGGGGCTACCTCCAGAAACAAACCCTGATTTTTATTATGTGGTGCTTAAAAATGTAACAACTTCAATTTGATATTGCGACAGAGTCACTTACTATTTTCTGTGAAGCTCATATACACAGCAATTTCGTAGATTTAAATGTCATACCTTGTTTGTGGTGAGTATCACTTATATTAGGGTCCTTAGGTTCGATCCTCGCTTCTGAATACGTTTCATTTGTTTTTTGTTGATGTCTTCTTTGGATACTAGATGCTGTTGGTTGTATCGTATATTAATTTTTTTCAGAAAATCCACCAAACCATCAATTTAGTTTTTTTCTGAAGGTTTCACAACTTTTTTGATAACATGCGAATCACCACCATTTGAAACATATCCAAAGAAGACGTCAGAAAGAATATTGGACTTGCACAGCGAAAAACAATTTTAAAACATTGAAAATTAGTTACTCATTAAAAGTAAATACCGCCTAAATAGACGCATTTATGTCAGGAAGGGTAACCTGTAGTTATATCGTCACTTAAAAATTCCAACAAAAGGAACACAAAGCGTTCCGGAACTGTTGCAATATTACCTTGAAATTTCTACAAGTGATTTCACTTCTAAAATCAATTTCACTGTTCAGCGCAGCGCACCTGTATTTTTTGCATGATGATGTATCTCTGGTATGTTTAAAAATTAAAAGAGCATGGATATCTTTCATAAATGTTTTCTTGTATGGCAGCAATTTATGTTTCAAATGTTTGCATGACGCTTAGCAACCAAAAATTTATTAATTCTTCGAATAAATACATGATTCCGTAGTGCAAAAAACAGCAAACAAAAAGGGAAAAAATGCACACAAAAACTATTATCCCAATCAAGGTTCGAACGTAGGACGTTCTCAGTTCCATTAGTACTCTTCAACCACGCAGCTGCCCGGACCCTACTTCCCAGTTACTTCTCTTTATGTTAATAGCAAAATACTTAAACATCACAGTTTCTTCGTGTGAGATGAAGTGAAACGCTGTAGGTAAATAAATAAACAAACTAATTCAGTTGCGTTGAAAAAAATTTTATCATTTATCTATAATTTTTTATCTGGAATTAAGAAAAATGGCCTACAACATCCAGTTGTTTAATTGTTGTGACCAAGCGTGGTGAGTGAGCCGTTGAAGCTCTCGCCTCATATTCTGCAGGACACTGGTTCGACACCCCATCCGGGCATCCAGATTTGGGTTCCCCAAATCACAGAAGGTGATTACCGGGATGCTTCCTTCAAAAAGGCCATGGCCGTTCCTTGTCCCAAGTCCCATCCAGCCTCTAATGACCTTGAAGTCGACGAGGAGTAAAGCCATAAGTAACCAAAAAAAAAATTGTTGTGCTTAATCTATACCTACTTCATAGCTCGCATTTTTGTCGTTAATATCTCCAAAAACAACTAATTTAATTTATAATTTTATTAATTCTTATAAAAGATTTCTATTAATACCTAACTTTCAATTTAAATATAAATGATTCTCAAATTAAAGCTGTTACATTTCTAAGCTCAGCAGAATAAAAATCAGGAGTTGTTTCTATAGCTAGCCCCACAAATAAGGCGTCTATTTTCGATATTTTTCCGCTGTAGCCTTCTATATATTGTTCTCGATTTTGTATTCAAAAAGAAATTTCATTAGTAACAAGAAATAATCAGCAAAAAACAATAAAAGTAGTTGATAACGTGGATAATAATAAACACTCCATTCGTAGCCGAGGCGTTTACAGACGCCACTAAATCGATCACCAATACTAGAGAGTTTTCTCCCACGTGACCATAGGTAAGAAAAATCTAACTATTATTTGGCTTTTGTTTTTTTTTTTTTTTTTTTTTTTTTTTTTTTTTTAAAGCTTTAGTCTACGAGAATGACTGCATTTTATGATATATTTTCAATATTGTCAAATAGTCTATTGTATTTAGTTCGTTAAACAATCCCAAGGGATGTCGTGCATTGTTTTGACGTAACCTGTAATTTGATTTCACGATTTATCATATAATGCCAGAAAAGACAGTATAATTCAGGATTGATTTACTAATTCTAGTGAACGCATTAATGCTGTTTATCTGCGATACAGGAGTAAATAAGCAACGACCTTTGAGAGATTGCACCACTTCGTTTAATACAGTGGTGGGCAATTGTTTTGGGGGTCATCTTATAATAGCAGAGGTTAGGGGAGGGCTGCACTTTTTAAAATGATTGCATTCATAACTAAAATTTGCATTTCAGAAAATATATAAATAGTGCAATAAAAATAAATAAATGTAAATTAAATAGTGTCAGTTTTATTCAGTTTATTTACTGTGCTGATTTCATAACATCTATAGTTGCAAGAAGATTTAATTATGGAATCAGTTTATGGGACAAATGTTCCGCATCATACTTATAGTTTCCTTAAAAAAATAAATAAAATGAAATCAGTTATTAGATTTTTGTAGACATTCTCAGCACAGTCTACAAGTTAAGAGTATCTGCATTACACTTGTTGATCTTTAAGCAAGAAAATTTGCCTCATAATTACATGTGGAGCGAAATATAGAGAGTATTTTTTCAGTAAATTTCTTCACACACAGAAATTTTTCAGCCGAAAACGAAATATAAACGACAGCTAATGTCACAGCATTAAATATTTCTTTCACAGTGTGATCTGACTGTACGTCAATAAATTCAAGCTGCAGCTCATTCGGTGGTTTGTCAATATGAATAGTTCAGGCACTTTCTGTTTTCCAAAAAAAGGGAAATGAAAAACATTTCATTCACGTATTTTTCTTACATATAGACCTAGTTTTGCTCTCAATGATTTTATATGCTTCCACATTTCATGCGCATACAGCCCCTTATCGTACCATATTACATTCAGTTCATTAAATTTCTCAAATACTTCAGCTACGAAGATAACCTCATAATTCCACTTTTCACATCCTGTTTTTGTAATAAAAAGTCGTGAGATCTTCTTCGCTTCCAGAAATAAGAAGATTTGATTCTTAAATGCCCAGACTTCTATTATTGTCGGGCTGTACCATTTCACACACTTGTAGTAAATCACGCCTTCGCACTCTGCCTCCGCATCCTCAAGAATAGTAAGAACTGTCGATGCTGGAGTGAACTTGCTCTAATTGTGTTCACCACACTAATATCAGGTTATACCACAGTGCTGCTTACAAAGGCTCTCCTAATGTAAAATGCAATGAAAAGACATGATATCATATAACCTGTAACTTACTTTTTAATAGCTTATACACACCTTCATTTTATTAAATAAAATCTCTAGCTCCACCTGTTGTAATACTTGCCATTTTGTTCCTGGACAAGCCACTTTTCACCATACAATTCACAGCGCACTCAAACAAGTCCTGATCAGTGGTTCTGTTTTTAATTGATTCTAGCCCAAATAATTCCTCAGTGATGACAAAGTTTTCATTAATTCCTCGGATAAAGACGAGTTATCGTGCACTGTTTTTGTTATCTGTGCTTCCATCCAGTGCCAAAGAAAGCCTAACAGAATCTTGTGTGGTTACACTAACTGAGTCAAGGCGCCGCACTATAGTACTCGTTGACAGTGAAATGCTTTCAGATTTGCTTCAAAATTCATGCCACAATACGCCATACGCCACAAACTACCATACACTTCCTAATAAACTCCCCATCCAAAAGAGGTTTGTTGTGTGTAGCAAGTTTGTAGGCTACCATGAAACTTGCTTCTGTAGTGTTATTTGAAGTACTGATTGCTTTGAAACGAATGTTTTGCCTCTTCTGCTTTTTCACACACTCAGCAGCTTATTTTTCATTCTTCCTCGGAGAGCTTGCAGTCAAATCGTTATATTTTGTTTCGTAATATCGTTTCAGATTGGCTACTTAAATACGGCTATCATTTCATGACACATTGAACACACTGCTTTATTTTCCTGTTTTACGATAGAAGTATTTGTTTGTCATTCTTCACTATACACACTATTTTCGTCACCGAATTTTATGGTTTCACTGAAGTTCGGAATTTATATACTTATTGTTGCAAAACCAAAATATAAAGTAATCAGATCAACCGGAGAAGTACCTACTACGCAGTGCAGATACTTACAGGAAAATACGAGATAAATCTTCGGTCGCCCACAAGAAGGTGGATTTTTCTGTCTTGGCAGGCCGCTTAAAATATCTAGGCGGGCCGCATGGAATGTATAATACTTAAATTCAAAATAGTGCGAGGAAAATCTTGGCTTTTATGTATTTGTAAGTTTGATAAAGCAACACATTTAATTAATTTATATAGGTTAACTAAAACATTGCGCGCATATTGGCTGGTTTGGATTCCACGTTAAAGTGCAGATCCCTCTATACCGGGTGCAATTAACGGGCTAGGCTAGGTGTCTACGATAGGGCTGGATTACGCAGCAGATAATAAACCTTGTCACCAGGTCATTCTAAACCATACGAGATTATCTTTTAGTTCTGATCATTGTAGGATGCAGTCGTTCGCTAGTCACCGAAGCGATAACTTCCGGGTAGCTCGGAGCAGTGAACGTGAACTTGTGTCTTCCTGTTTACAGCGAAGTTCAACACTCAGTGCTGGAATAAGTTTTATAAGTGTATCGAAAACTAGCTGTATCCACAAGCGCAGCCTGTGCAGCGAGAAGTCAACAACCACCCGAGGTCCTCCCCAGCTGCTGGGCGAGGATGTTTGGCGGCCACTACGGAGAAGGCGGAGGAGCGTCTTCGTCCCCGACGGCCGCAGAAGCATCAGCAGGTGTAGCAGCAGTTGGAGCAGCATTAGTTCAAGCTGTGAGTACTATAAGTGGAAGTGATGAAGCGGAGGGTGAATATGGAATATAACTTGGAACCGGAAATTGATGATGTAGAACGTGTGGTATGCTAGAAAGCGTCCTATAGAATCAAATGCAGAGGTTATGCAGAGGAAAAAGAAATTGCTAGGCTAGTGTATGCTATGAACCCCCCCCAAATAGAGATAACTCAGAGCTAGGACGGGAACAATTGGTTAAAAAATGAAAAGTCGAGTAATATACAGACCCAACCCGAGAACAACAGACCCCAGCGGTTTTATAGAGGGTTGGATACTGGCCCATTCATTATATTTATTGAGAGCAGGGATAACAATATAGGAAAACTACACCCAATGTCTATAGGGAAATTCTCCACTCGTCAATCCGGAAACTAAAGGAAAAATCTTAAATATTAGCTACAGTGGTAGGAATAGACTAAAGGTTTGAAGTATGTGACGCAAATGCCGCCAATAATATTGTTAGATCCTCAGGGAAAATATCCAAAGACTTAGAAATATATATCCCCGCTCATTTAGTATACAAACAGGATGTGATAAGAGGAGTCCACCAGAGTATCACGATGGAGGAGTTACTAGAGGAAATTCAATCACCGGCAAAGGTAGTTAGTGCAAGAAGAATGAGCAAAACAGTAATACAAAATAATGAAAAACTAGTAATCAATCTTCCAAACATGTGTTCTAACATTTGACAGCAGTCCATCCCACAGTATATAAATATTCACGGGACTAGATGCGAAGTAACACCATTTTTCCCTTCAGTAAAAATTTGCTATCAATGTTATAGATATGGAAATCTTAAAAAAACAATGTCGTGGACAAGCTCGTTGTATCAAGTGTGGTGGGGCACACCCTGACAGCCAATGCACAATTCAATCTATTACATGTATCCAGTGCGGGGGAGCTCACTATGTTACGGATCGAAGGTGCCCAGAATACAATAGGCGGAAAAACATTCAGGAAATTGCAACCCGCAACAACATATCGCTAAGGGAAGCGGAATCTGCTCTTAAAACTAGATCATATGCGCAAGTCGCTAATATATATGAACAAGGAAAATATCACCTTAACCCTTCTGTAGCGCCAGATATAGAGAACTACAGCCAATTTCCACCTATTAAATTAGACAATAGGGGAACCCCCCTGGCAAACATACAAGTAATCCCGCCAACTCTTCCCCTTTCTTCAACTGCAGCCTATGAGGGTACCTCACGTCAAGCATACCAAATCAGAAGACATAATGACGCACTTCAAACAACCTTGCTCAGCAGACCAAATACAAACTCGGCTCCACCTAGAAAAATGGCAAATAAAATAACAATTCCCAACCATCTCTACTGGAGAAGCAATGGCCCGGCTAGACCAATATTTAACACCCACCGGGAGCCTATAAACACAACACCTCCCGCAGATCCATCCCATACTCTAGAGCAGGGGTCTCCAAACTTTTCAGCCTTAGGGCCATACTGATTACTCCAGTAAGTTCCGAGGGCCAAAACCAACATAAAATTAGAAAACTTCAGTAAACTAAACTTAATTTGCTAGGGGCGTCCGTAAATTACAGTAGAGCTAAAAAAAAAAAAAAAGGTCTACAATTCGCGCCAGGGTGGGACCTTAAAAAAAGAAAAAAAAAAAAAAAAAAAGCGGGCCGGATGTGGCCCGCGGGCCGTAGTTTTGGAGACCCCTGCTCTAGAGCATTCAGATACTACATCATCAGTTAGCAAATCCTCTTCACTAGTTGAATACCTCATGACCTTCATTACCGCCATACTTGAAGTGGTTAAATCAGGGGGCACGATCGATCCGATCTTCATCAGCAATCAGTTGCAAGAATTATTAATAAACACCGGAACATAAATCTTCAATCAATGGATAACAAACAGATTGAGCCCTTAAATCAACAGCGCAAATCACTCTCAGTCAGTATCAACGAAGTAGCTCTCACGCAAACACCCTCTGACAAGAAGACCGGAAATCAAGATATTGCAATGGAACGCCCGGTCACTCGTGCAAACAGGGAATCGCTACAACGGGAATTAAGCGACAACAATATTACTGTCGCAACGATATCAGAAACATGGCTTAATACAGAAACAGTCCTTTCCTTCACAGGCTTCAACTTACTAAGAAAAGATAGAGTAGATGGTAAAGGTGGAGTAGCGATTCTAATACACGTTGCTATTCCATTCTCTCCAACTCACATCGACCATACTCACATAGAATCATTTCAAGCCATTGCAGCCACTATACGAAGTCACAACAAAAAATTAACTATAATTTCAGTATACTGCCCACCTAAAACAAAAATCAGTATATGTGAATGGCGTGCACTCCTCCAACAAATAGAAGAACCCTTTTTAATATGCGGAGATTTTAATGCACACCACACGTCATGGGGGTGTGAATTGAATGATGCATTTGGGGAAGCCCTATTAGAGATCATAGAAGAGTTCAACTTGTTTATACTTAACGACGGTTCTCCAACTTTGATTCGTAAGCCTGGCCAACGGAAATCCGCAATGGACTTAACAATATGCTCCCCCTTACTGGCCACCGAACTCCAATGGGAAAATCTGCGACAGTCCTGGGGGTCGGATCACTTCCCCATTATAATAACAACTAAGAAGCTGGAAGTTCTTCAGAACAGGAACCCCACTACCAAATGGAACATACAGAAAGCAAATTGGGTTAAATACAGCCAGTTAATTGAAGGAAGCATTAAAAGGGTTTCTACCGCCAATACAACCAGCCTCCAATACCAGGAATTCTTAAACGTTATAAACGAAGCGGCAGAAAGATCGATCCCCGGCGCAAACCTGTAAAAATGACAAAAAGCATTCCGTCACCATGGTGGAACCAAGACTGCTCCAGATCGATAGCCAAAAGGAAGCTAGCGTTTACAAGATACAAACAGGAAGCCTCATGGGAAAACTACTTAAAATACAAGAAGATAGACGCCGAAACAAAAAGGTTCCTGAAAGAAAGGAAAAAAATGTGCTGGAGAGAATTCTGTAGCAACTTAAACAGCAATACGTCTATGACCACAGTATGGCACATGATTAACGGACTTAGGAAACAACCGGCGGGAATTAAATCGCCAAAAAATTGGGTAGAAGAATTTGCACATAAAATAGCTCCACCGTCGGCATCACTCGGACCACTAATCCTTCCTAATCACGTCAAGGAAGACCACGGACATAACATTTTGGATGATGCGTTCACGCTCAATGAACTGGAATTGGCCCTGAAAACCGGATCTAACACAGCTCCCGGCATAGACAATATCCATTATTCGATGCTTCACCATCTCCCCCACTGTGCCAAAGTTATCCTACTAAAGCTGTTTACGAACATCTGGGACAAAAGCGAGATTCCGAAGGACTGGACAACTCAAATCATCATTCCTGTGTTGAAGCCTGGAAAAGATAGAAATAATGCCAACTCATACCGCCCAATAGCTCTTTCTTCATGTATAGCTAAAACTTTCGAACGGATTATAAAAACGAGACTGGAATGGTGGCTAGAACACCATTGTATGCTGCCAAAGACACAGTATGGATTTCGAAAGGGTAGGAGCACAAATGACAATCTTAGTATTCCTTACCCTAGACATAGAACAGTCCTACATCAATAAAGGATACTTGACAGCCTTATTCCTGGATATAACGGGAGCATACGATAACGTCCCTATCCCAATTCTAATAGAGGAGCTCAGGAAACTACGTCTCCCGGAAGATACATCGTGGAATTTACAATCTTCTCCATTGCAGAACTGTCTATGTTCGTCAGCAAGACAACTCTCTTTATGGACCACGCGTCGTCTCAGAGGGATTACCACAAGGGGCAATCCTTAGTCCCATCCTGTTCACCATCTTTACAGCTGATTTAGAAAAACTTATTTAACCCATCAATAAAGGTGCTGCAATTCGCAGATGACGTGTGCATATACACTTGGTCTCCCTCCCAGGGGGATTAATTTCTGGAGATTGAATGAAGCAGCAAAAGAACTGCACGAGTGGTTACTACAGACTAGGATTATCTGTATCACCATCGAAATCATCAGTTGTGATCTTCTCCCGTAAACAAAAACATATTCCGAGAGACAGAGATTACACTTGGGCCCATATATCTTCCCGGTTCGAGCATCGTCAGGCATCTAGGTATATATATGGACAGTAAACTCACTTGGAAGGCCATATAGACCACCATTATAGCCAAAACGGAACGCCACTTTAATGTTTCTAAGATCCGTTACACGCATCTGGTGGGGAGCCGATCCAGTCCATCCTGCTCAACTTATATAGAGCAATAATTCGACCCATCTTAGATTATGGAGCTCCTTTTTTGGAAATGCTCCTAAGTATACCTTAAGTAAATTGGACACAGTACAACATAGAGCTATCAGATTATGCTTGGGTGCTATGAAATCCACCCCAACAAATGCCTTGCTAGTAGAAGCGAGGAAATGCCTCTAGACATACGCCGCCAGCTCCTATCGAAACAATATTTAATGAGACGTGCATCCATAACAAATCATCCTGTGATTCAGAAGGTCATCGAATACACAAAAACATTGGACAGAAGAGGTATACTCACCAGTCTCAGAAAGCCCATGTTAGTGCAAAGTCTTACCAAAATTAATCATCTGATACCGTTAATAATTCAAAATGACCTATTAGCTATCTTCTCATTTCATTATAATCTCCTCAGATTCAAACGGCATATATATTACTTACCAGATTGGATTATAAGAAGTGACTCTGCAAGTTCAATGACGGATAGTTTTATAAGTCTAACTTGGCCGGATTTTATACAAATCTATACGGATGGTTCCAAAACCTCAGATGGAGTTGGCTGCGCCTATTTCTGCCCATCCTCACATGAGTCAAAGAAGGTTCGCCTCCCATGTGAAACAACTACATATACAGCAGAGGCAATAGCAATTAGAGAGGCCATAAAACACGGTACTGAACGTTATGATAAAATTCTTATCCTATCGGACTCCAAAAGTGTGGCTCAAAAAACTGGAAAACCCCAAACGGCAGATTGGCCTGAACAAGATATTAACAGAAATACTAAACATGATGTATTTAGCCTCCACAGAAAAGAAAGAGATCCACCTACTATGGATAAAGGGACACGCACGCATTCAACACAATGAAACGGTCGACCAGTTAGCTAAGGAAAGTACAATAGAAGGGGAGACACAGCTCATCCAGCTTCCTCATACAGACATCACACCAATTATCAAGAAAGAGTCCTTTCGCGCCTGGTCAGAATCATGGGCTATCACACAATCCTACAGAGGAAGATACTACTCTCAAATACAACCCCACATCCCACCCAAAGCCTGGTTCGTATCCTCCAAATTGGGAAAAAGACACAAAACGTCAATCATACGTATGAGATTGGGACACGGGTGCTACCCTAGCCATCTATACAAAATCGGAATTTTACATTCCCCATTCTGTCCGGAAGAACAAGAAGAGGTTGCCGACATTAACCACATCATCCTCGCATGCGTCCGCTATTGGGTACATCAAAACAAACTATACAAAAATCTTGTTAATCTTAATATACCTCTGCCTACTTCGGTAACTGATTTGCTGAGGACTGAGCGACAGGATGTTTATCGGGCAATAGCCCGATATTTAAGGGAAGCCAATATTAGCTTGTGATTGTTAAAATATATCACAAACCATCAACTAAGGAAGGTTAGTGCAAAATAAGAAGTATTAATAGGGAAAATTACGAATGTAATAGTTATTCACTATGATTCTCACCTACAAATTGTCTAAAGAAATAACTGTTCTAAATACAAGCTGTAAGATAGGAGGAAAATAATTTTAATTTAGTTCATTTTAAAAAGCAATTCTTTTGTAAACTCATATGTTAATTTATTTAAGAATTACTCTGATATGTAAAAATAGTTATCAACTAAGACACCCTTTTACAACAGTTTTACGCTAAAACAAATATTTTATTTTATTTTAATTAGATAATTAAAAACAAAAATTGTAGTGGAGGAGGATTCCATATTTAACCATGTTCACTTTACAAATTTCCCTCCTGTTCAAGATTGTACGTTAAATTATCTAAGAATACCAGTTACCTAGAACAAAACTGTGGAGACAAAGTTTGAGTATGATAAAACTAGTTGACATGTATCAATTTCAAAAGTTAAATGCAACACAAAGAGACCTGTAATGTAATAAGATGTACAGAAAATAACATTTAAGCATATATCATAGATAAGTATGTTGAACAACTGTAATGTAAAAAGATGTACAGAAAATAACATATAAGCATGTATCATAGATAAGTATGTAGAACAACTGTATACATTTGATGCTGGCCATATGGTCGTCAGGACCGAAGGCCAAATAAACAAAAAAACAAAAAACAAAAAAAAAATTTGTAGGATGAGCACCTCATTTGCTTCCTGAAAGTTTCTGCTCGATATTCTTCCTCTTCCGCCTTCCTGCCCGACTGAAGAGAGTGAACTTGTTTAGCAGATATGTTTTTCTTCTTTTCCTAAAATCTCTTCATCCTCACGCCATGCTCTTTCCTACGTTCCTCCGTCCAGGTGATCCTTCTTCTAATATGCTGTTTCTTGGTAAATTCGTGGTTATTGTCCATGCTACCAAATCTGCGTAGGTCTCGTATGATATCATCTGTGATTCTTATTTCCTGCAGATCCTTTGAGATCTCAATTTGCCAATTGTTTTTCATTTTCATTGAAATGGGCAGTTTGAGAATTCTTTTGGTTAGTCTGTTGTTATTCATTCTTATAATAGGGGCGTAGAATTTAATTCGTCTTGTCCTGAATATGTCTGAAATTTTTTCATAATAATGGTATTGTTCATGTGATTTCTTTTTCATCCAGATTTCTACTGTACAAACTGAGCTAAAGGTTTCATTTCTTCTTTTAAATATCTTTAATCAATGATCTATCCCCAATAACCAAATTTCTGATGCGTATAATGCCTCTGGTTTAATTACAGCATTATAGTGGATTAAATTTCCGTTTCGGGATGTTGACTTTTTATTGTATCTGTTCCATGTGATTTTATAGATGTTTTTGTAATTTAGATGTTCTCTCACTGTTTGCTTCACAATCCAGTCCTGCAGTTTGAATAATTTCTCCCAGACATCTGATTTTAGTTATTTGAGAGAAATTGGCAAATCGCGTTTTCATGGTCTGTCCATCTTGGTACTGGGAGGAACCTTTCATTAAGAGAGTATTAGCATACGTGATTTGGAGACCAGTTTTAGCTAAAATTTCATTGAATTTTTCAAATGGGTAGAGTGCCTCTTCCCTGCAGTTGGAGAGAATTTCTAGTTCATCTGCAAAGCCCAAACACCGCACATGAACTTTATTTTGAGTAACCTACCAACGTTTATTCCTTTTAGTTCTTTCTCCAATGTTTTGACTACACTATACAAAATTAGATTGAACAAAAGGTGATCGTCCATCTCCTTATCGAACTTCCGTTTTAATTTCAAAAGTTTCAGACACTTCAGTTAAGATCAAAACTTTGAAGATAGTATTCCGTAATATCTAGTTGATTAATTCTCTAGTTTCCCTATCTACTTTGAATTCTTCTAGCATATTAAACAGTGCTTGTCTGTCTTCTTCGAAGTCAACATATCTGTTTTTACGTATTTATAAGATGATTTTGAGATTTAGAATTTGTTCCTCACATGACCTGCCTTTTCTAAATCCCTCCTGATATTCGCTGGTAAGATAATCTGTTTGTGCTTTAATTCTTATGAGAAGTGTAGACGAATGTAGACGATTATATGGATGTTCCTGCTTAGTGGCAAAATGTTTTGCTTGTAGCGCTAAATCATCTGCATAGATTCAACTTCGAGTTAGCCATGTCTGATTTTGCATGTTAGTGTAATTATTGAAAAATGTTGGTATCACAACGCTTCCTTGAAGAAACTCCGCAGGTATTTGGTACCCTGAAATTCATTACGAAGTAATCTTCGGATAGTTTCTGGTAACACATAGCTCTATTTTAGTTGATACAGTCAGTACATCAAGATGATGTGCACTATGGATTTATTTGCCATCCCGCCATTCGCGTAGAGTAATTTCGGGAAATCATAAAATAGACATCTGGATGGCCGAACGGAGATCTGAACGTGTATCCATCCAAATGACCGAGTGTGTAGTTGAGAGATCTCTGGCATCGCATCTGGGAGGACTTTGGTTCGAATCCTTGTCTGGGCATCCAGATTTATGTTTTCCACGGATCCGCCTAAAAACTCCAGGCCTGTTCTCAGACGGTTCCTTCAAAAGGTCACAGCTGATTTCCTTCCCGTTCTTTCCTACCATAATGATCTCGATGTAGACGAGGAGTAAAGCCAAAAAAAAAAAAAACTGTTCCCGAATTCGAGACTCAAGCATTAACGCTCACTCACAGCGCTCGATTGCTGAGCGGTATCCTACGGTGCAAAGAGAAAGGAAGTAGCTCCTGTGATTAGCCATGGCTCAAAATCACGCTCAGCGAGTTAAGTCGGATTGAAGTTTTGATGGTGCAGTTTTTGTTAGGGCTGAAAAACGCTTACTGAGAAAACATGTTCTGTTCAACTGGCTCAGTCGATTCAGGGGAATCCTTCCAAATGTCCTGTGTTTGTGTATGTATGGGGGGGGGGGGCTTAGAAGTGTTTGCTTATGCTTATGACGTTTCGCCTACGCCTTGTCAACGTCTAGGTCATTAAAGGAGGGAAACAAGTGGGGTGTAGGGAACTGGAAGGAATTGGATGACTGCCTTTTGAATGATTTTTGGACTAGTTTTGGGAAACCGAAATCTGAATGACTGGGCGGGGATTCCAACCTGCGTTCTCCCCAATACGAGGTCAGAGAGTTAGCACTCGCTAGCATGGTAGTGGAATAGGATATTTTTGGAGACAGAAGAGTCTTTATCAAGTTTCAATAACTTCCATCTTTCTTCATATATTCGGTATTTTTTTCTTATAACCGAAAATGGCTTTGCATTGCTGTGGTACCAAAATATGTTCTCCACAGTTATATCATGCAGACGGGCTGCTCTGCCGGTTTTACACCTGTCAATGGTGTTCTTCAATTCGTCAATTTCAAAGTACAGTTATTATATTCCTATAGTTGTGTAGTTTTTTTGTTTAATTTCTTTCCCCTTTTCTATTCTGTAATTGTTGGTGGGCTGTTTGGTCTGGTGTTACATTAGCGTATTTTTTTTGTCACAAATGGTTCTTTGCTAGGATTTATCAAAAGCTAATGGATATGGTAGAACTCTGTTCTAATAATTGTTAATGTTGTTCTATGTTGATCAAAGCTGGTTGTTGGTCATCTATAAGTATGGAACGGCCTCAACCAAATAATGAGTACAAACTCCTCCAACATCTCACAGGTGTGCTGAGATCAGGGTTGTTATAGCACTTTGTTCGGTTGTGAAACCTTGAGTTTCCGGGTGATGTGACGTTACTGTTGGATGGTCGGAAATGAAGCCACAACGGAGATGAGATTGCGGTTCTCTGCCAGTTTGCAGTGGTCAGTGCAGGAGACAGTCACGGTAAGTACAGATGAGAAGGATCTGAAAATTTATCAACTACGATCAGTGAGGGTGGACATTTTGTTTATTTATTATATGATGGTGTACAACACTTAAAACTCATCCAACAGACAACATTTGGAAATTTAATCTGTGAACAATGAACGTAGTCTGCGAAAACTTAAAATAGTGTCAAAATATAATGGTAAAATACAGAAAATATGCTTATCCAAGTAAGCCAGGATGTAGGTCTACTCGATTACACTTAAATTCGGTAGTCGTTCGAAAGCTGAGAGAGCTACATTGTTCTAAGTGTGCAAATGATTCTCAGTATATAGTTTGTTAATAATTTGACAAGATGCGTGTACTAGTTTGTTTACCAGACCCACAATCGCAACTGCTGAGTCTTGATATCCCTACTTGTGCATTAAGTGTTCGTTTCTGCGAATGGGACACCAATCCTGTTTCATAAGATACACTGTCTCAACAGGATTATTATAGTGATAACCGTTCAACTTGTGGAACCAATTTTTTAAAATTTTACTTTGGCCTTACGAATCTTCTACGTCGATGTCATTAGAGTAGCGAGAGGATGGAGGTGAAGGAACTGAAAGGAATTCCGCCATCGAGTCTTGAAGGAACCTTGCTGGTATTAACTTGTAGTGATTTCGGGAAATAAAAGGAAAACCGAAATCTTGATGGTCGGATGGCAATTAGAACACGCGATCTCCACAATGCCAGTTCCCACTGATACTGCTTACCCACCATGATCGATAGCCACTTCTCACTGATTTTTAGATCCACCTCTACGAATGCCAAACCGAGCTTGGTGGGTGAACGGTTAACGTTCTGGCCTCGCATTCGGGAGGACGCCGGTTCGAATCCCCGTCCGGCCATTCAGATTTTGGTTTTCCCCAAATCGCTCCAGGCGAATGTCGGGATGCTTCATTCGAAAGGCCATGACCAAATTCCTTCCCGTTCATTGTCCCCAATCCCATCCCGCCTCTAATGACCTCCACGTTCAAGATGCGTATGCCATGAATACCAAAGCAGTATTTCTCGGAAGTTTTGTAGAAATGAATTGCAAGTGACAAGTTTTCGCAAGAGCTTTGTTCAGGGACTTGTTGGCATAGTATTTCTGGAACTTTTCCGTAAGGGATGCTTTTCTACTTAGCTGAGAAAGTCCAGTTACTAAGCGCATTCCTGGATTACAATAAAAATCCAGCTTTGTTTGAGAGCACTATTGATCCACTGGTGACAGTATTGCCAAATAATGTAATGTTCCTCTATACGAAAATTAAGTCATCATAGGACTCTGTGAATAAGAATTCGTCATTAGGGAAAAGAGTAATGTCTACTACAAGATATACTGGATAGCTTCATTGGTTATGTGTATGGTTGGGACTCCAAATGTATCCGGTTTTATTTATCTGAGATTTTTAAAATTCCTAAATGTGTCCACTGCTAAATATTGCTTCTCCTAGTTGAAATGAGCCGGAAATCTTCCGTCTTTCAGATTTCGTGTAACGAAATATGTGTCAGGGAAGAGAGGACTATTATTTTACATGAACTCGTGATTTTAGTCATAACGGAATGGTCCCACTAAATTATAATTACTGTTTTTTTCATGCAGGTGGGACACATATGGCATTGAATTTGTACAGTTTTTCGTGTATGTGTGTGTGCGGTGAGGAGGGGGGGGGGGGCGTGAAGGGTTGTTTAGTGGTCTAATGAGTGAGCGGTTAACGTTTGATCCTGGACTTGGCACACCAGATTTGATTTTTCTGAATTCATTCCAGGTGAATACTGGAATTAATGTTTCATGAAGGCCATAGCTGATTTGTTTCCTTCCACTACCCAAAATTCTCTCCGGTCTCTAAGGACTTCGTTAATGATAATGGCGCAAAGCTGTTATTAACAAGGAGTATCCAATTAATGGGAGAAAAATGGACGTAATACTCGTTTTTTCTTCAAAACACATTTCGAACTTATACAGTCTGTCCTCATTTTCCCCTACTAGCGTAATTTCGCAAGCACATGATTTTAGTATTTTCATTTAGCAACGTGCCAACATCCGTCCTAAAGCAGTTTACATTATTTGGGGCAAAATGCTTGTTTATTCGTCTACTTGTTGCTCATCTAAGAGACTCTTCTGAAAAGTTCTTGACTTTGATTATAAACCACCATGCTATCACAAAATTACGAAACTAGTAATTTCACGAGAATGTAATGGACATCCGTTTCTGCCTAACAGATGTTGGCTTTTTAAGAATTCATTTTCAAACCAGTGACATCATATCGACTGAACCAATAAGAAGTTTAAAGGATAAGAGATTGAAGGAAGTTAATAAAAGAATGCGTGGTTGGTCTGGAAATGAGCCTAGAGACTAAAATCTATATATTAATACTCTAAGCGAAAACTATGGATCCCTTTTTAAGAATATTGCGCTCACGGAGAAGTGTGATATTTGGCATAGTTAAAGTTTATATGGAGAAGAAGTGCAGAAACCTAAAATCTGTATTTAATATGTGTTACAGATACGTCAAATTATTATTATTATTATTATTATTTAGTGGCAACGGTTCTGTCAATGTCTGTGAACTTGGTCAACAGCAAAGAAAAAAAATAAGCATAGTTAATACATGTTAAAAATAGATAAATTAATTTGCGAACGTGTGTGTGCGTGAAATAGAATCGGAGCCAACGTTCTCACGTGTATTCCCAGCATTGAGACACTCTGTGGTCTATGGTGAAACGAAAGACTCGCTTAAAGTAGAGATTAATCTTTGAAGTTATAAAAGGAGCACTTGGAAAAGGAATCAACTGAATCTGCCAGAAATAATATGGTCTTTTGATTATTTGGTTAAGTGTCTTTTGATTTTTTAATTTCAATAATTTCATTCGAGGGAGAGAGAAAGAGACAAGAAAGAAGGAATACTTATTTGCGTGAAATTCAAAATTATAATAGACCAAATTTAAATAGAAGCACACAAAATGACGAAATTATTTTGACTGATAAATTCAAATGCGCACTGAATGTCATTCCACGAAATTTTTACAGTTTAGAATTTACAATGTAGGTTTTGCAATGCAAAACATCTCGAATCAGAAGTAACTTCTGGTGAAAGGACTGCATTTACTTTATGTTTCTTAAAGCTAAAGCAGTTTTCCAGGCCTTAAGTTAGAATAAATATTTTAAATTCAAATGAACCATCGTTAAATAAATTGCATCATTTGCTATGGTTAGTTCTGAAGCTAAAATTTAGGATACAGTCACGCGTTTAGTGTATCTTTTAATTTTATAGGTAACGCAGGGAATTAAGCCAAACAACACATGCTAATAACGTATTGGTACATGCTCGTAGCCAACGACGTCAGTGTATACAGTATAATATATCTATGCTCGCAGAAAACGGAATTGAACAAATTCAAATAATGGTTATTACTCTTTCATGAAAGAAACTAAATGACTTAACGAATTACGGTCGAATTTCGACCCTTGAGCGATCACTATGTCTAATAAATAACTTTAGGAGTTTGAAGCTCTTTCCAAAGTTTTGTCTTTGTTTTGGTGATAGGTCAGGTAGTTGTGCTCAGAGTTGTAAGCACTATCCTAGTTGAGAAAGCCGAGATATGTTTTTCAAACGTGTAATCTATGAGGTGGAACGTATTAGTATTGGCCTAGGTGACTACAGTAAACCGTGTAAAAACTTTAATCAGGACGGCCTGTACACCACATTTCTGAAATAAACCTTGTAGCGTCCTGGTTCAGTGTGACGACGCATTTCTGCGCACGGCCACACCGATGGTTTCTATCACAGTGACTGATTAAACACAATAAAGAACTTAATCTGCGTGTCTACTATGCGCGGCCGCCGCGCGAGGCCTGTTAGAGACCGACAAACAGTTTATTAACCGTGCGAATTATTTCTGTTGAGGAACACAGCCCAGCCAGTATTGCTCGGCAGACTATCCAGGCAATGTCTTGAAGCATCCAGGCGCACGAGTAGTTACCACTTTCACTATGATGCATTACATTGTATATCAGAAACCTAAACGAAAAGTGTGTTGGTGGATAAGGAAATTGTGTTTTAATAGAATGCAGTATGGTGTTAAACTTATGGAAGACACGAGATATGTAGCCATCGGTGATGCAATAAACAAATTTTACGAGAGTGACAACGTTAGAGTTAGAATTCTTAAAAACATAAATTGAGCCAAGCGTGAATAAAGCTAACATTAAATTTGTGGAGGCTATTTCAGTTACTGAAGGACTCTGTAACTTCAAGATTTATAGCGATTGGAGATTCGTGTACCAGCCTGCAATACCTTTTTCGAATGTCAAAATGAGCATTTTAGAGAATAGTTGCAGATGTTTGCGAAGCTCTGAAAGAATGGGCAAATATAAGGAAATAATACCCGTATATACTTTAGTTCTTATTGATATTCAATTTTCTGTTGCCATTCTTAACGAGAACTGACTTCGGTAAAATGTATTGAGTTAATTACGTCATTTCGTGATTCTATAGACTCGTTGATTGGTGTTTCAATTGATGTTTGTGGTGGTAATATCAACGGACTGCAGGCTTAACAGGTTGCACATTTGCTACTCCACAAAAAATCAATGGCGCCGTACTATTGTATTAAAAGGCGACACTTTTCACTATCCGTGGTGGCTGTGCCACGCGAGCTGACTTCAATAAGGAGATCCCTGTCTCAATTGCGCAAGAGGTGAGTACTGGGGGGCCTTTGCCGCGTGCCTCAGTACCGACGAGAATCTTTGACCACGATCGTGTTCGAGTTCGGTTGTGATCCAACAGCGTACCCATTATGCGCAGCTGCTGCGCGAGCCAATATTCGAGGGTTTTCCGCGCGTAGTGGGTAGGCAGCTGTCAAAATTATATACTCTGTTACAGAAAGTAAATGAATAAACTTAAGTTACAAAGACTGAGAATATATTTGATCTAAGTAATTGACTGGTCGTCAGTTATTGGTAAAATTATTGATGTTTCTAACAACTGTATGTGCTGTTCCACATATATAGTAACTAACTAATATGTTATGTAACAGACGAAACTTATATTAATGGATCTGTAAGTAATTGAATGGTTATTAGATGCTGATAATATTATTGATATTGTTAATACAGAGCGTGGTGGGTGAGCGATTAACGCTCTGATCTCGCTTTCCGGAGGACGCCGGTTCGAATCTCCGTCCGTGCATACAGATTTGGGTTTTCCATGGTTTACCCAAATCACTCCTAGCGAATGCCGGGATGCTTCCTTCAGAAGGCTATGGCCGAAATCCTTCCTGTTCCTTGTCCCCAGTCCCAAACCGCTTCTAATGGCCTCGACGTGGACGAGACATAAAGCCATAAAAAAAAGAAGATATTGTTAATAAGTGTATGCACTGTTCCACATATGTAGTAGCTAACATGTTTGTAAAGTAGATAACAGGTTATCAATGGTCGCTAATATTATTGATATTATTAATAAGTGTTTGTATTATTCCACATCCCCGAAACTGTTCTGAAATCAGATCAAAGCGAATACATCCATCAGTCTATCTTTTTGTCTGTATACGAAGGAATGGGACATTGAACATATTTCTTTTGATTAGGGTTTCACGCCTGAACTAGGCTTTCGCTTTACACTGCTTTTTCAGGTGGCAACGAGCTATGTACGGCCATATGGAACAAGCACCCTTTGTTACCTACCTATAACTGTGTCACTCCAAGAAAGGGTGCAATGAGGGTGAGTATCAGGAAGGAAATCGGCCCTAGCTTCTAAAAAAAATGCTTGTGTGATTTAGAAAAGCAGAGACAACAGAAATTAAGATGGACGAACCCGCGATCGAATACCCGTTTTCACTATTGCCGGCTCCATCAGGTATTTAAGCATGATCTGTGGTTCGTAATGGTATTCAAGAAATCATTATCACGAATTTTATAAACAGTTTTACAATATCATGCTCATAATAAGTTAAAAACTAAGAAATTACATTTCCTCCGTCATAACTGCTATATTGGTAGTGGGGTTGCCAGATACAGGATTATAATTTCCGGGACATTTCTGGGGCTAAAAAGCTTTTTTAATGATACGGGATTATAATTTCCGGGACACACATACACACACATATATACATATATATATATATATATACTGTATAAGATTATTAATTCAACTTTGGTTGAAAATTACTACGTCATAGTTGAACAGTCTATATGCAGTATATTGTCTCTGGTCGTCGGTAAGGTGGAGCGCTCCTCTACCTCCCGCTGCGAGCACGGCATGGCCACCGTGGTATCTTAAGTTAGGGAAAAAACTGGTATACGGGAATTCCGGTACAGTAACGCTTAATTCCTGGACACGGGACGCGACACAAAATTTCGGGACATTCCCGGATTCCCCGGTCATCTATAATGCAACATTATTCTCGCAGTTGTGTTTTAGAAATACATTGTTATTTATATTCTTTACCTCATGAAATATTTGTATTATATTTAATCAATCCTCTTCTGATATAGCAATTAATTAGATCGCACAATTAATCATATCATCAAACAATAAAAGACAGTGTAATTCAGGAGTGATTTGGTAGTTCTAGTGAACGCACTCATTATGCTGTATCAGCGATTGTGTAATAAATAAACAACGACCATTGAGAGATTAACTTCATTTAGTTCAGGCTGGTCGTCCACTGCGAGCGAATTTGTGCTACTCGCAGAAGGAGCAGTTGATGCTTGCTCTTTTTTTTTTTTTTTTAATGGCATTTGGCAACGAAGGCCATGCAGCCAGCTCAATGTAATTTTTTGTACCTTTGCAGTGTATATATGTCGTAATCAAGTATTTTGTATTTTTCCATTGTATGGACGCCACAGGACGGACAGGACATTCACACAGACACACAACACTTAAACATCCATGCCCGCGGCCGGATTCGAACCGGCGGCCTTCGGCACGCGGAGCCAGCACTCTAGCCCCTACGCTACCGAGGCCGGCGCTTGCTTGCTCTTTGCAAGCAGTTGCGGCGGAGGGTGTTGTCTTGGACATTTCCTCCAGGCATTTTGAGAGTTAGTTACTATACTTTAGGTTTGATTAGTAGGTTTTTTTGATTTAGCAGCTGCCCTGTAGAAGTTTCTACTTATGGTTTTAAATCTGTCAGTTAGCAGCGGAATGCCTGCGGCTGTATGCGGGTCCTGTGTTGGAAACCGGGTTGGTACGTGTAGGGCACGTCGGAGCGCCCGGTTTTGCATTATTTGCAGCTTAGCCTGGACACGCGTATTCCATGACCGGGCGGACCAAGCTGCAGGCTACTAACAACTCGAGCAACTATAGCCGACGAGTGGAGCGATTGAGACCGTCCACTATAACCGACTGAGTCGTGCTACAATGATCGTTGGAACAGTTCTAGACAGCGCCTCTCGCAGCTAACAAGTGTGCCAGTGATTTGGTGCGAATATTTTAAGAATTTCAAAATTTTGTGAAATGGGTGGAACTCCCTGCTGAAGACGCATCGTCAAAATCACCGAGCGTGGTGGGTGGCCGGATAACGCTCTGTCCTCGCATTCGGCAGGACCCCGGTTCGAATTCCCGTCTGGGCATCCAGATTTGGGTTTTCCATGGTTTCCCCAAATAGCTCCCAAATGCTTCCTTTAAAAGGGCATGGCTGAATTCCTTCCAGTTCCTTGTCCCCAGTCCTATCCAGCCCCTAATGACCTCGAATGCGGCGAGGCTAGAAGCCAGGAACAAACATTAATAATAATTTCTTAATCTTTTTACTAACTAAACTAAAATAATTTGGTTTTGAGATTTAGAATATGTTTCTCACATGACCTGCCTTTTCTAAATCCCGCCTGATATTCGCTGTTAAGATTATCTGTTTGTGCTCTAATTCTTATGAGAAGTGTTTTGGATAATAGTTTATGACCGAATGTAGACGATTATATGGACGTTCCTGCTTAGTGGCAAAATCTTTTTCTTGTATTCTAGCGCTAAATCATCTGCATAGATTCAACTTCGAGTTAGCCATGTCTGATGTTGCTTGTTAGTGTATATATTGAAAAATGTTGGTATCAGAACGCTTCCTTGAAGAAACTCTGTAAGCATTTCGTACCCTGAAATTCTTTACGAAGTAATTTTCGGATTGTTTATGATAAAACATCGCTCTTAATTAGTTGATACAGTCAGTACATCAAGATGATGTGCTTTAAGGATTTATTTTCCATCCGGGCATTCACGTAGAGTAATTTCGGGAAATCATAAAAAAAAATGAAATCTGGATGGCCGGATGGACATTTGAACGCGTATCCATCCACTAGCATCGCATTTGGGAGGACTTTAGTTCGAATCCCCGACTGGCAATCCAGATTTATGTTTTCCACCGTTCCGCCTAAAAACTGCATGCCTGTTCTCAGACGGTTCCTTCAGAAGGTCAGAGCAGATTTTCTTCCCGTATCTTGCCCTCAGTTCTTTCCCACCATAATGATCTCTACGTAGACGACCCGTAAAGCCATAAAAATCTGTTTCCGAATTCGAGGCCCAAGAATTAACGCTCACTCTTAGCGCTCGATTGCTGTGTGGTATCCTATAGTGCAAAGAGATCGAAGGAAGTCACTCCTGTGATTAGCCGCGGCTCAAAACCACGCTCAGTGAGTTACGTCGGATTGAAGTTTTGATGGTGCAGTTTTTGTAAGGGCTGAAACACGCTTACTGAGAAATCATGTTCTGTTCAATTGGCTCAGTCGATTCAGCGGAATCCTTTCAAATGTCTTGTGGAGGGGGTATAGAAGTGCTTGCTTATGCTTATGGCGTTTCACCTACGCCTAGTCGACGTCTAGGTCATTAGAGGAGGAAAACAACTAGGGCGAAAGGAATTCGGCGACTGCCTTTTGATGGATTTATCTCCACATTCTTTTGGATTTATTTCTGGAAAATAAAGGAAAATCGAAATCTGAATAACTGGGCGGGAATTCCAACCTGCGTTCTCCCCAATGCGAGGTCAGTGTATTACCACTCCCTAGCATGGCAATGGAATAGGATATTTTTGGAGACAGAAGAGTCTTTACCAAGTTTCATTAACTTCCATTTTTCTTCATATATTCGGTATTTTTTTCTTATAACCGAAAATGGCTTTGTATTGCTGTGGTAACAAAATATGTTCTCCAAAGTTATATCGTGCAGACGGGATGCTTTGCCGGCTTTACACCTGTTAATGGTGTTCTTCAATTCATCCATATAAAACTACAGTTATTGTCTTCCTTCGTATATTTGTGTAGTTTTTTATTTAATTTGTTTCCCCTTTCCTATTCTGTAATTGTTGGTGGGCTGTCTGGTCTGATGTTACATTAGCTTATTTTTTTTGTCACAAATGGTTCTTTGCTAAGATTTTTCCAAAGCTAATGGATATGGCAGAACGCTGTTCCAATAATTGTTAGTGCATAAAGTAGTTGTTCTATGCCGATCAAAGCTGGTTGTTCCGCATCTATAAGTATGGAACGGCCCCAACCAAATAAAAAGTACAAACACCTCCAACATGTCACAGGTGTGCTGAGATCAGGGTTGTTATAGCACTATGTTCCGTTGTGATACCTTGAGTTTCCGGGTGATGTGACGTCACTGTTGGATGGTCGGAAGTGAAGCCACAGCGAGGATAAGATTGCGGTGTTCTGCCAGTGTCCAGTGGCTAGTGCAGGAGACAGTCACTGTAAGTACAGATCAGAAGGATCTGAAAATTTATCAACTAAGATTATTAAGGGTGGACATTTTGTTTATTTATTATATGATGGTATGGTGTACAACACTTAAAACTCGTCCAACGGACAACATTTGGAAATTTCGAAAACATAAAATAATGTCAAAATATAATGGTAAAATACAGAAAAAACTCTATTTAAGTAAGACAGGACGTAGGTCTACTCGATTACATTCAAATTCGGTAGTCGTTCGAAAGCTGAGAGAGCTACATTGTCTAAGTGTGCAAATGATTCTCAGTGTATAGTTTGTTAACAGTTTGACAAGATGAGTGTACTAGTTAGTTTACCAGACCCACAATCGCAAACTACTGAGTCTTGATATCCCTAATTGTGCATTAAGTGTTCGTTTCTGCGAATGGGACACCAATCCAGTTTCATAAGATACACTATCTCAACAGGATTATTATAGTGATAACCGTTCAACTGCTGCAACCAATTATTTTTTTTATTTTACTTTGGCCTTACGAATCCTCTACGTCGATGTAATTAGAGTAGCGAGAGGATGGAGGTGAAGGAATTAAAAGGAATTCCGCCATCGAGTCTTGAAGGAACCTTGCTGGTATTAACTTGTAGTGATTTCGGGAAATCAAGGAAAACCGAAATCTTGATGGTCGGATGGCAATTAGAACACGCGATCTCCACAATGCCAGTTCCCACTGATACTGCTTACCCACCATGATCGATAGCCACTTCTCACTGATTTTTAGATCCACCTCTACAAATGCCAAACCGAGCGTGGTGGGTGAACGGTTAACGTTCAGGCCTCGCATTCGGGAGGACTCCGGTTCGAATCCCCGTCCGGCCATTCAGATTTTGGTTTTCCCCAAATCACTGCAGGCGAATGCCGGGATGCTTCATTCGAAAGGCCATGACCGAATTCCTTCCCGTTCATTGTCCCCAATCCCATCCCCCCTCTAATGACCTCCACGTAGAAGATGCGTAAAACCATGAATACCAAAGCAGTATTTCTCTGAAGTTTTGTAGAAATGAATTGCATGTGGCAAGTTTTCGCAAGTGCTTTGCGCAGGGACTTGAAGTTGTTGGCATAGTATTTCTGGAACTTTTCCGTAAGGGATGCTTTTCTTCTTAGATGAGAAAGTCCAGTTACTAAGCGCATTCCTCGATTACACTAAAAATCCAGCTTTGTTTGAGAGCAGTATTGATCCACTGGTGACAGTATTACCAAATAACGAAATGTTGCTCTATTCGAAAATTAGGTCTTCTCAGGACTCTGTGAATAAGTATTAGTCACTAGCGCAAAGATTAATGTGCACAACAAGTTATAAAGGATTGCTTTATTGGTTATGTGTATGGTTGGGACTCCAAATGTATCCGGTTTTATTTATCTGAGATTTTTAAAATTCCTAAATGTGTCCACTGCTAAATATTGCTTCTCCTAGTTGAAATGAGCGGGAAATCTTCCGTCTTTCAGATTTCGTGTAACGAAATATGTGTCAGGGAAGAGAGGACTATTATTGTACATGAACTCGTGATTTTAGTCATAACGGAATGGTCCCACTAAATTATAATTACTGTTTTTTTCATGCAGGTGGGACACATATGGCATGAATTTGTACAGTTTTTCGTGTATGTGTATGTGGGGGGGGGGGGGGGGGTAAAGGGTTTTTTAGTGGTCTAATGAGTGAGCGGTTAACGTTTGATCCTGGACTTGGCACACCAGATTTGATTTTTCTGAATTCATTCCAGGTGAATACTGGAATTAATGTTTCATGAAGGCCATAGCTGATTTGTTTCCTTCCACTACCCAAAATTCTCTCCGGTCTCTAAGGACTTCGTTAATGATAATGGCGCAAAGCTGTTATTAACAAGGAGTATCCAATTAATGGGAGAAAAATGGACGTAATACTCGTTTTTTCTTCAAAACACATTTCGAACTTATACAGTCTGTCCTCATTTTCCCCTACTAGCGTAATTTCGCAAGCACATGATTTTAGTATTTTCATTTAGCAACGTGCCAACTGATCTTTATCCGTCCTAAAGCAGTTTACATTATTTGGGGCAAAATGCTTGTTTATTCGTCTACTTGTAGCTCATCTAAGAGACTCTTCTGAAAAGTTCTTGACTTTGATTATAAACCACGATGCTATCACAAAATTACGAAACTAGTAATTTCACGAGAATGTAATGGACATCCGTTTCTGCCAAACAGATGTTGACTTTTTAAGAGTTTATTTTCAGATCAGTGACATCATATCGACTGAACCAATAAGAAGTTTAAAGGATAAGAGATTGAAGGAAGTTAATAAAAGAATGCGTGGTTGGTCTGGAAATGAGCGTAGAGACTAAAATCTATATATTAATACTCTAAGCGAAAACTATGGATCCCTTTTTAAGAATATTGCGCTCACGGAGAAGTGTGATATTTGGCATAGTTAAAGTTTATATGGAGAAGAAGTGCAGAAACCTAAAATCTGTATTTAATATGTGTTACAGATACGTCAAATTATTATTATTATTATTTAGTGGCAACAGTTCTGTCAATGTCTGTGAACTTGGTCAACAGCAAAGAAAATAAATAAGCATAGTTAATACATGTTAAAAATAGATAAATTAATTTGCGAACGTGTGTGTGCGTGAAATAGGATCGGAGCCAACGTTCTGACGTGTATTCCCAGCATTGAGAAACTCTGTTGTCTATAGTGAAATGAAAGACTCACATAAAGTAGAGATTAATCTTTGAAGTTATAAAAGGAGCACTTGGAAAAGGAATCAACTGAATCTCCAGAAATTATATGGTCTTTTGATTATTTGGTTAAGTGTCTTTTGATTTTTTAATTTCAGTAATTTCATTAGAGAGAAAGAGACAAGAAAGAAGGAATACTTATTTGCGTGAAATTCAAAATGATAATAGACCAAATTTAAATAGCGAACACACAAAATGACAAAATTATTTTGATTGATAAATTCAAATCCGCACTGAATGTAACTCCACGAAATTTTTTCGGTTTCGAATTTACTTTTCAGGATTCGCAATACAAAACATTTCGAATCAGAAGTCACTTCAGGTGAAAGGACCGCATTTACTTCATGTTTCATAAAGCTAAAGCAGTTTTCCGGCCTTAAGTAAAAATGAATATTTTAAATTCAAATGAACCATCGATAAATACATTTCACAAATTGCTATGGTTAGTTGAGAAACTAAAATTCAGGATACAGTCACTCGCGGAGTGTATCTGTTAATTTTATAGACACTGCAGGGAATTAAGCCAAACAACACATGCTAATAACGTATTGGTACATGCTCGCAGCCAACGACGTCAGTGTATACAGTATATAATATACCTATGCTCGCAGAAAACGAAATATAACAAATTAAAATAGTGATTATTACGTTTTCATGAAAGAAACTAAATAACTTAACGAATTACGGCCAAATTTCGACTGCTGGGCGATAATTAGTACTAATAAATAACTAAATATCTAAATAACTTTAGGAATTTGAAGCTCTTTCTAACTTTTTTTTTTTTTTTTTTTTTTTTTTTTTTTTTTTTTTTTTTAAGTGATAGTTCAGGCACCTGTTCTCAGAGTTGTAAGCACTATCCTAGTGGAGGAAGCCGAGATATGTTTTTTAAACGTGTAATCTATGAGGTGGATCGTATCAGTATTGGCCTAGGTGATTATAGTAAACCGTGTAAAAACTTTAATCACGACGGCCTGTACACCTCATTTCTGATATAAACCTTGTAGCGTCCTGGTTCAATGCGACGACGCATTTCTGCGCACGGCCACACCGATGGTATCCATCACAGCGACTGATTAAACAAAATAATGAACTTAATCTGCGTATCGATTTTTTTTTAACTGCTTTACGTCTCATTTTAATATCGAGGTCTTTAGAGACGGGAAAGGATGGGGGGCAAGGATGGGGGCAAGGAATGGGAAGGAATTCGGCCATGGCATTTTGAAGGAAGCATCCCGGCATTTGCCTAGAGTGATTTGGGAAACCATGGAAAACCCAAATCTGGATGCCCGGACGGGGATTCGAACCGCCGTCCTCCCGAATGCGAGGCGAGAACGCTAACCGTTACACCGGTCTGCGTATTGAGAGTGACAAACAGTTTATTATCCATGCGAAGCATTTCTGTTGAGGAACGCAAACCAGCCAGGATTGCTCGGCAGACTATCCAGACACCGTCTTTTATTGAAGCATCCATAGACATTTCAGGTGCACGAGTAGTTACCACTTTCACTATGATGCATCACATTGTATATTATAAACCTAAACGAAAAGTGTGTTGGTGGATAAAGAAATTGTGTTTTAATAAAATGCAGTTTGGTGATAAACTTATGGAAGACACGAGATATGTAGCCATCGTTGATGCAATAAACAAATTTTACGAGAGTGACAACGTTAGAGTTAGAATTCTTAAAAAGATAAATTGAACCAAGCGTGAATACAGCTAACATTCAATTTCTGGAGGCTATTTCAGTTACTGAAGGCCTTTGTAACTTCAAGATTTTTAGCGATTGGAGATTCGTGTACCAGCCTGCAATACCTTTTTCGAGTGTCAAAATATGCATTTTAGAGAATAGTTGCAGATGTTTGTGAAGAATTATGCGAAGCTCTGAAAGAATGGGCAAATATATGGAAATAATACCCATTTTAAACTAAAGTTCTTATTGATATTCAGTTTTCTGTTGACATCCTTAACGAGAACTGACTTCTTACTTCGGTAAAATGTATTGAGTTAATAATGTCATTTCCTGATTATATAGATTCGTTGATTGGAATTTCAATTGATGGCTGTGGTGGTAATGGAGGTAATATCAACGGACTGCAGGCTAAACAGGTTGCACATTTGCTATTCCACAAAAAATCTACGGCGCCGTACTATTGAATTAAAAGGCGACACTTTTCGTTATCCGTGGTTGCTGTGTCACGTGAGCTAACTTCAATAAAGACATCCCTGTCTCAATTGCGCAAGAGGTGAGTACTGGGGGGCCTTTGCCGCGTGCCTCAGTACCGACGAGAATGTTTGACCGCGCCCGTGTTCGAGTTGGGTTGTGATCCAACAGCGAACCCATTATACGCAGCTGCTGCGCGAGCCAATATTCGAGGGTTTGCCGCGCGTAGTGGGTAGGCAGCTGTCAAAATTATAAACTCTGTTACAGAAAGTAAATGAATAAACTTAAGTTACAAAGAATGATAATATATTTGATCTAAGTAATTGACTGGTCATCAGTTGGTGGTGAAATTATTGTTGTTTTTAATAACTGTATGTGCTGTTCCATGTAAAGTAACTAGCATGATGTAATACGTTATGTTACAGAGGAAACTTATATTAATGGATCTGTAAGGAATTGAATGGTTATTAGATGCTGATAATATTGTTGATATTGTTAATACAGAGCGTGGTGGGTGAGCGATTAACGCTCTGATCTCTCTTTCCGGTGGAATCTTCGAATCTCCGTCCGTGCATCCAGATTTGGGTTTTCCATGGTTTCCCCAAATCACTACTAGCGAATGCTGGGATGTTTCCCTCAAAAGGATATGGCCGAATTCCTTCCTGTTCCTTGTCCCCAGTCCCAACCCACCTCTAATGACCTCGACGTGGACGAGACGTAAAGCCATTAGAAAAAAAAGAAGATATTGTTAATAAGTGTATGCACTGTTCCACATATGTAGTAACTAACATGTTTGTAAAGTAGATAACGGGGTTATCAATGGTCGCTAATATTGTTGATATTATTAATAAATGTATGTATTATTCCACATCCCCGAAACTGTTCTGAAATCAGATCAAAGCGAATACATCCATCAGTCTATCTTTTTATCTGTATACGAAGGAATGGAACATTGAACATATTTCTTTTGATTAGGGTTTTACGCCTGAACTATTCTTTCGCTTTACACTGCTTTTCAGGTGGCAATGAGCTATGTACCGCCATATGGAACAAGCACACTTTGTTACCGACCTATAACTGTGTCACTCCAAGAAAGGGTGTAATGAGGGTGAGGATCAGGAAGGAAATCGGCCATAGCTTCTAAAAAAAAATGCTTGAGTGATTTAGAAAAGCAGAGACAACAGAAATTAAGATGGACGAACCCGTGATCGAATACACGTTTTCACTATTGCCGGCTCCATCAGGTATTTAAGCATGATCTGTGGTTCGTAATGGTATTCAAGGAATCATTATCACGAATTATAAACAGTTTTACAATATCATGCTCATAATAAGTTAAAAACTAAGAAATTACATTTCCTCCTTCTAAATTCTTATATTGGTAGTAGGGTTGCCAGATACAGGATTATAATTTCCGGGACATATATGGGGCTAAAAAGCTTTTTTAATGATACAGGATTATAATTTCCGGTACAATTATGGGGTTAAAAAAGGTATTTTAGTGGTATGTTTAAGGAGTGAACAAATATTCAAATTAATTAATAAAAGTTGTATTTTATGTAAAAACAATGCTACATAACACACACACACACACACACACACATATATATATATATCAGATTATTAATTCAACTTTGGTTGAAAATCACTACGTCATAGTTCAACAGTCTATATATATTGTCTCTGATTGTCGGTAAGGTGGAGCGCTCATCTACCTCCCACTGCGAGTGCGGGAAGGCAACAGTGGTATCTTAAGTTTGAGAAAAAACTGGTATACGGGAATTCCGGGACAGTAACGCTTAATTCCTGGACACGGGACCAGACACAAAATTCCGGGACTTACCCGGATTTCCCGGCCATCGGATAACCCAAATTGGTAGGAACTATAATGCAACATTATTCTCGCAGTTATACTTTAGAAATACAGTTATTTATAGTATTTACCTCTTAGAAACATTTATTTAATTTTAATCAATCCCCATCCGACCGCAATGCAGGCCATTAATTTCCTTATGGTAACATCTCACTATTAATCATATCATAAAATAGTAAGAGACAGTGCAATTCAGGAGTGATTTGGTAGTTCTAGTGAACACACTGATTATGATGTATCAGCGATTGTGTAATAAATAAACAACGACCATTGAGAGATTAACTTCATTTAGACTGATCGTCCACTGCAAGCGTATTTGTGATACTCGCAGAAGGAGCAGTTGATGCTTGCTCTTTGCATGCAGTTGCGGCGGAGGGTGTTGTCTTGGACATTTCCTCCAGGCATTTTGAGAGTTAGTTACTATACTTTAGGTTTGGCTTGACGTTTGCTCCCTCCTAGTGACTTTATTGTAAAATAGTTAGTGGTCTTCTGTGTTTGTCGAATGTCATATTATAATCACCAAGGCCGGCGATTAGTGGGTTTTTTGATATAGCAGCTGCCCTGTAGAAGTTTCTACTTATGGCTTTAAATCTGTCAGTTAGCAGCGGAATGCCTGCGGCTGTATGCGGGTCCTGTGTTGGAAACCGGGTTGGTACGTGTAGGGCACTTCGGAGCGCCCGGTTTTGATTTATTTGCAGCTTAGCCAGCAAGGTTCTGGTCGCAAAACCCCACACTGGGCACGCGTATTCCATCACCGGGGGGACCAAGCTGAAGGCTACTAACAACTGGAGCAACTATAGCCGACGAGCGGAGCGATTGAGGCCGTCCACTATAACCGACTGAGTCGCCCTAAAATGATTGTTGGAACAGTTCTGGACAGCGCCTCTCGCAGCTAAGGCCTCGTATCCACTTGAGCACACTCAGGCGAATGAGCCGCTCAGTGAAGCGAGCGGCTCAAGTGTGGACGCCTGAGCACGCTCACAACGAACGACAGCGAGCGCGCTCGGGGCGAGCCGATCGGTTGTCGGTATTTTGGAATGCTCAAAGGGGAGCCAGTGTTTGTTCGGCGCTCAGTGTGGACGGCATTTGGCGGTTTCTACAATGAGCGCGAGCACGTGGGACAATGAAACTTGCTTAACTCTAATTGATGCGTATGAATCAAAGAGGGTGTTATGGGATAGCTCCAGTATTATAAATTATAATCGAACTAAAAAAATAAGGTGCATGGCGTGAAATCAGCGAGATATTAAACTTTAGTATTGATGATGTACAGAAAAAAATAACAAGCCACCTAGTGGTCATTCAGGGGAGAACGATCAAAACAGAAGAAAACTTCTATAACGGGAAGTGGTAAGTCTTTTTTAATAGCATTTTTCACAGCTGAACGGATTTTGATTGAATTTGATGTTACGAAATTCAGAACCTAAGTGCCTAAAATCATATTGATTTTGTGCCAGGCAATATAATTGTTTTACCAATTTTTATTAAAAACTTGAAATCAATGCCATAATTAAAAAAAAAACATAAAAATAACCTTTAAATCTATATTTGTAAAAACAAATTAAAAATAGGTACCAGCCTTCATATAATTTTGGAGTGATTTAATACTGCCATCACAGACTACCCGTACTAAACGGATGATTCTTTGTTTATATACTTTGAACATATACTGCAAGCTTGTGTAGGGACTTCCTGAGGCTAGGAATCTTAAAGTTATTATAAATTTTATCTTCTGGTGGGATCGCTTCACGCATAGGCGTATCGTGCATTTTAATATGAGGTCCAAATAATAACAACAAATGTTCGAAATAGATCTCGTAAAGTTTTGAAATAGCTCATTGTCTTCTTCTAAAGTCAATTCGCGAATTAAATTATTAAGATAATTTCTTCGCTGACGATGACTTTCTCTAATCCATCAACTTGGTAATTTTCTTCTCTGTAATAATAAAGGTCGCAGCTACGCGTGACGACACGCCAATAGCCGAGCGTTTTTTAAGCACTGAAACCAGGCTCGTTCGACCAAAATTTCCTTTTCCTTGAGCACACTCGAACGAGCGCGCTCTAATGAATGAGCGGCTCTTTCGCCTGAGCGTGCTCAAGTGGATACGAGGCTTAACAGGTGTGCCAGTGATTTGGTGCGAATATTTTAAGAGTTTCAAAATTTTGTGAAATGGGTGGAAGTCCCTGCTGAAGACGCATCGTCAAAATCACCGAGTGTGGTGGGTGGCCGGATAACGCTCTGTCCTCGCATTCGGCAGGGCGCCGGTTCGAATTCCCGTCCGGGCATTCAGATTTGGGTTTTCCATGGTTTCCCCAAATCACTCCAGGCGAATGTCGCGATGCTTCCTTCAAAAGGGCATGGCTGAATTCCTTCCAGTTCCTTGTCCCCAGTCCCATCCAGCCCATAATGACGTCGAATGCGGCGAGGCTAGAAACCAGGAACAAACATTAATAATAATTTCTTAATCTTTTTACTAACTAAACTAAAATAAAAACAAAACTTCTTACATCCCTTACCAAATACTCGACCAACACCGTGTTTTTGTTGTACGTTACAAATATTTTTTACTGGGGTCGGAGTGAACAGCATCGCCGGGTTCAGGTGGTTAGTAGTAGTCTATTTTTCAGGGCGTCAGAGATGGAACTGGAGCGTTTTATTGAGAGGACCAGGGCGATGATTGTGGAAAATGTGTGTCCTCATAAGTGAAAACTTGCTGCAGTTTATTCCATTCTGTCAGTTCCCTATGAAGAGGAACGTTCTTCAGAACTGGGAGTACACTGCAAAAACTGAATATTACTATCTCTTCAAGTGGCACTGCTAATAACTGTAATTTTGCTCTCCCTATTTCAAGAAATTGTTTGTCAGAAATGCTATGATCCATTTGTTTGCACTTAGTCTGGGTAGTGATTGTCGTGTGGAACCCAATTGTCGGTGATTGAAGGGATGTGTTGGAGCGATTGCACTGGTGCTCAAAGTTTCGAAGAAGGTGAATTGACGCCTTGTCCTAAATTACCTTCGGCATCTTGCTATTTATCTTGTCCAGAAACCCATTTGGGGATTTCACGTTTCTTTTCGGTTCCTTCAGTTCAGTAATATACATAGTGCAGTTTTTTGTAGAGCAATCGTAAATATCGCAATCTCAAAAAGTATCATTAAAGTGTATAAAGTTTATAAAGGGTATAAATTTTATATACCCATAATAGTATACTTGTCAAGATTATCTACCATCTTTAATACCCATTTCTTCTTTAACTTCCACAGTTTCCGCTGAATATCACGTGAGTAGTACCGCTTGTCCTTCATGTATCATAACGGTGTTTTCTCATTTACGGCACTGATTATTTTTTCTTTACCCATATTGATGGGTAAAACTAACAAAAACGGCGGTATACACGAAAAGGTACGTAGAGCGTAGAATACGTAATGCCTACTACAAGTTATTAATCCAACTGTGGTAGGATCAGTCGCTCATCGCCTGTAGTCGGTTACAATCGATATCTCAGCATCGCTCGTTTTGGACACTGTAAAATTATTATTATTTTATATATATATCATCTTTCATTTTGACTTTTATTGCTGCTTCTTTACATTAACCAATACATTTATACTTTCATCCAAACTTCGCCGTACTCATACCATCTCTGCTTCTCATCTGTTTTCTCACGTCAAAGATCTTCCTCCTCCTGTACTGTCCAGAGATTATCATGTACTTTTCATCTGGTAATAACGCTGCTTGGAATTCTTTGATACAATACTTAAGACATAATAATAACCCGATATAAAACACTTCCCATTGAAATAATATAAAACAAACATTAATTATTAATTATTTAAAACTAAGAGGCTGTGTATTCTTACACATCCCCTCGGCCAATTTGTCACCAAAAATTTGTCAAATTTTTGTGTGATTTATCATCACACCACTCACCCATACATACATTTTCAGCCATAGTTACATTCATTCACACCCCCGGTATAAGTTCAGATCACATTTTTTTTTCTAATCCTAACAATTCCTCTGCTTCAATATTCTCATGTGTCACTCCCTCTTCATTTTCACTTTTCCCTTCGTTGCTTCTTTTTCCTTGTCCTCTCCGCCATCCTTCTTCTTTTCGAATTTTATAATGTTGCGGCCTTCATTATATATATCAAGCCCTCTCTTCTTCTTCACTTTGCCTCTCGTTGATTCTTCTTCTTCACTAACTTCATCACACTTCTTCCTTATTAAGAAACATCTCACCTCGTATTCATCTTCTCTTGCCTCCTTGTCAGCTACAAGTGTACAGTACTCCTCCTCTTCTTCTTCTTCTAACTCTTCTTCGGTATCTTCATAACTCTTCTCGTCTTCAATTTCCTCGTCCTCTTCAGTTCCCAAACCATAATTTCTGTCATCATTTCTAGTGGAAACAATAATCGTTTCATCTTTCCTTTCCATCTCTTCTCCTGTATTTTCCACATTACTGTCCCACTGAACCATTCTCGCCAGGCCAATTACTTGATCTGATGCTATGTCATCTTTCTTAGTATCTCTAACTTTGTCTTTTTCCTCTATCTGTTCTAGACATTCCCACCATTTCACTGGTCCACTATTCTCACACATTGTATTGTTTTCTTCATCGTCATCTCGCCGATTTTCTCCGTTTTCTTCTCTCTCATCCTCCTCAATTTTCATTCCTAACTTGTCTTCGCACGCCCTTCTTACTTCTTTAATCCAGTGATCAGTTTTGTCTTCTGTTCCTTTGTCAATCGCTCCTTCAGAATTTCCAACAGGATGATCGGCTTGATTGTTATTATCTTCAATCAACTTCTCTTGACACTTTCTTCTCGTAAAGTCTTCATCAAAATATGCCGTTACTTCTTCCAAGATTACTTTTTTGTGTCTATCACTAGTAACGGACATTTTAACCACCAATATCTTTCCCTGTATATCCATCTACGTTATTATAGTCATAATCTGGCTTATCATCATCACGTTCAACGCTTAACTGTACATCTTTTCTATTTTTCCAATATTCCATTAATTTACGACTCATAAAACGTATTTCATTATCGATTTCGTATATGGCAGAAGTGATTTTTGACATATCCAATCTGCCACAGTAATTCTCCATACTCTCTTGATACTTATCCAACTCTAACCCTACTTTGTTTCTACACAGTTCTATATTTTTCACCATACCATACTTCATTAACTTTTCAGAGTATAATAAATTCACTTCACACTCCCAATTAAAATATGCGATCATCCTCTCAATATTATTTACGTCAATATCAAACTTGTCCACTTCTTTCACATTACATCTCAGAGAAACTATTTTATCCATCCACTGTTTCGTCCTCCCAAACAAATCACATACCTCTATTATTTCCATGATCAAATGACAATTTTAACCTCTTCTAGCTTCAATCCGAAGATTACAGGATTCTTCTATTACGAGCTAAATAATTAGCTCTGTGTCACGGTCACGATCGCCACTTGTAAAATTATTATTATTTTATATATATATCATCTTTCATTTTGACTTTTATTGCTGCTTCTTTACATTAACCAATACATTTATACTTTCATCCAAACTTCGCCGTACTCATACCATCTCTGCTTCTCATCTGTTCTCTCACGTCAAAGATCTTCCTCCTCCTGTACTGTCCAGAGATTATCATGTACTTTTATTTATTTTATTTATTTATTTATTTATTTATTTGACCTTAGGTCTTGAAAGACCATACAGTCAGCCTGGTAACAAGTAACAAGGTAATAATATTAATAGTATGTAAAAATATGCATATATATAAATACATTAAATATGTAGGTCACTGTCTTTGATATAATCCTTGATGATACAATAGATTCTGTTATTATTTGTAGCGAGTAGTACTGCAATGTTAGTTGGAAATGGCTGCTGTGCTCGCACAAGAGACTTGATGAATTTTGATTGCTGGTGTTGAAAATTGGAACAGTTGAAAAATAAGTGATTAAGGTCCTGTATTTCCTGTCCGTTGCATGTGCAGTAAGGTGTATTTACCGCCTTGATGCGAAAAAGATGACTTTTCATCTGGTAATAACGCTGCTTGGAATTCTTTGATACAATACTTAAGACATAATAATAACCCGATATAAAACACTTCCCATTGAAATAATATAAAACAAACATTAATTATTAATTATTTAAAACTAAGAGGCTGTGTATTCTTACAACACCGTTCAGTAAAGTTCCGTGTGTTGGGATCAGTTGAATCAATACGCGCGACTTGACGAGACCTTTTAGTCGCTCAAATACCCTTGCAGTGGACGACCGGACAAAACTTGAATATTCACGAGTGTCTTTTACCGGTATGGTGATAGCCCTAAATTATCTTACACAAATTTAATTGTTTTTAACACCCTCCCTCTATTCTTTGTGACGCCATTTTGCACTTTTTGGACACCTCCATTCTACTTGTGCCATCACAGACATTAGCGGCACTTCGAACGTGACGTCACCAAGCGTATGATATTCCCTCTCCTCTCCTCACACCACGACACACGTGTACCTACCACCGTTCCGACAACGTGTAACATAATATATGGATGGCCCTTTATTTAGATAATCGTACGCCTTAGTAAAACAGCAGAAGGTCGATTTATACTATTACAAAAATCCTCTCTTGTTCACTTAAAATGTTTTTGTTTTTTTTTCGTGCAAGTGATTCATAAATTAAAGCCATATGGCTGTTCAGAATGTAGTAAACTTTGAGATGATAACAAGTGTTCCAAACGGAACTTCTGAGACAGCGGAGTAATGTTGAGGTCATAATAACAAAGAGATGGAGGAAAATTATGAACAAGAGACACAACCAAAACACAGGGCATATAGTTGGAAATAAATTCAGCACTAAGCAGACAACGAGAATCCGCTAACGAATAGACAAGACATAATAAGACAATGGCGAATTACGTTGTGGTAATAGGATTCATTCATAATGGAAACATTGGTATTTTACTGCACACCAACCGCAAGAGAAGAAAAAACTGAAAGGGGTAATCAAAGGCTGCCACCAAAAATCTCAGCTTATCTTTCAATGAACTAATTGATTATATGTAAATTATTTAATTCGTGTCAAAAACGTTACAGATTGGGTTAGAAAAAAATTAGTAAGAAGAAATTTAAAAAATGGAAAGTGATACCATGATAGATATCCTAATGCACCAGAAGTCAACAACTTGAAAGGCGTTATTACTAGTTAATAAGAAAGTCTTCTGAAGTGTATGTTTTAGGACACTGCTGTTAATCGTATGGATGCTTGTTTTCTTTCTGCTCCACATCGACATACGGTTGTTGGATCATTGTTATAACTCAATTTTATTATGCTTCGCCCTTCCTCCACGACTTCTCGGCCTCATGAACGACCACCATGTTTACCAGAAGAGATTGCCAAATGAAAGTAACACTTCTACCACAGGGATTCATCGTTCCATGCGAGTTAATTTCACTCACCACAAAATTGATCCTGGCAATATTTGGCAGTACATTCAATACATCCGTCAGGCTCAAGAAACATCTACTGTACGTTCTTTATCTGAGGGATGTCCGTCTAATTTATCAGACGCATTCTACGTAGTTAACCTTACTGCGCTCTAATTTTGCAGCGTCCTCCCGTCTCATATCAGAGGGATCAATTCCAACCAGACATATAGTTTTCAATTGACGTGGCTCTGAGGCAACCTGTAATATTTCTTTCCATGTAGCACCCATCGTACATGCTTGTCATAACCTGATTTTTACCTTACATGACAGACGTATTCTGCAGCTCTGCACAGTGTTTGAGCTGTAGTTCAGATCACTGAGGGATGTGCAACCCAATTGCATCCTGAAAGTTTCTGCTCGATATTCTTCTTCGTTATGCTCAACTGACAAGCGCGACTAATTTATTAAGCAAATGTGTTTTTTTTTATTTTCCCAAAATCCCTTACCTCTTTCCTACGTTCCTCTGAGCACTTGTTCCTTCTTCTAATATACTGTTTGTTTGATAAGTTGACGGTTAATTACCATGCTACTAAATCTGCATCTGTCCTGTAAGAGATTTGGATACCAGTTTTAGCTAAATTTCTCGGAATTTTTCAGAGGGGTGGATTGCCTGATGTTGGAGAGAATTGCTAAATCATCTGCAAAAACCAATCACCGCAGGTAAAGTTTATTCTTGAGTAGCCTGCCATTGGCTATTCCTTTTAATTCTTTATCCTAGATTTTGATTAGTTTTTCCATAACAAGAGTGAATAAAAACGGTGATAATGAATCTACTTGTCCAGATCCAGTTCTGATTTAAGAAGATTAAGATACTTCGCCTAAGAACCTAACTCTCTAGATAGTATCCACTAATGTCTGTTTCATTATTTCTCTAGTTTTCCTGTATACTTTGGTTTCTTCTAGTATTTTAAAAAGTATTTGGCTTTTAATGAATTCATAAACTTTTCTGAAGTCTACATATGCGATCAATGTTTTCCCGTTTTTTAATTATTTGTAAGATGTTTTTGTGATTTAGAATTTGTTTCGCATATGAGCTGCCTTTTCTGAATCCTGTCTGATATTCGCCGAAAGAATGATCTGATTGTGTTTCAATTCGCATGAAAAGTGTTTTGGATATTAGACTGTGAGCTAATGTAGTTGTCATGGCTGAAGATGCTTGGTAGTGTAGTCAACCTATTTTACCTACCGTCCGCTTTTCTATCTGTGTTAGTAGTAAAAATATTCTACCCGCTCACTGATTCCACAGTAATGGTTATATATAAAGTAGGGATCAACTTTATGATATTTATAAAGCAGATTTACATCAAGTTAAAGCAAATAATAATAATTACATTCTAAATACTTTATGTCTGACTTTCGCTATGTTTGACAGAATAAATCTTTATAAAAGGACTTACTGTTGTTAAATCTAGTTTTCTTATTTGTATTTAACGTACATAGAAGCACAAATTCTGGCGAAATTACATTTAATTAATTTATTTATTAACGAGATTCTTGACGCAGAGCTGCAAAACTAAATATGTACTGGATTAGATAGGCCTACCTGGCTAAAGTTTCCATATATTTAGATGCAAGACAAGCTTTTTTATTTTTACACATATTTTATATCCATCACTATCGAATTTATGCTTACTGCCTACATAAAACCTAATTTCTAACAGTTGTTCTTGGAAAGTTGTATCAACCTCTTTGGTATTTTTCGGGTAACAGAATTTTTTATCCAATCTTACACCATCAATTTCAAAATATCTTCAAATCGTTTTCCCATGTCCAATTTTAGTTCGTTGTGGAGGCAACTGAATTTTTCAATATCATCTGGAGTTTAATTATCCCTTATAGATAATAATTCAGGAAACTGATTTGAGTAGATTATAACGAAGTACCTACTTCTAGTTTGTCAATACGTAATCACACAATTCTTGATGATAATTCAGGAAACTGATTTGAGTAGATTATAACGAAGTACCTACTTCTAGTTTGTCAATAAGTAATCACACAATTCTTTTGCAACCTACAAGAGTTTTATTAGCTCTTTCACGATGCAAATTGACATATTAAATCTCTTGAAATTCGAGGACGGTGGTTCGAATCCCCGTCCGGGCATCCAGATTTGGGTTTTCCATGGTTTCCCCAAATCACTCCAGGTGAATGCCGGGATGCTTCCTTCAAAAAGGCCACGGCCGAATTCCTTCCCATTCCTTGCCCCCATCCTTTCCCGTCTCTAAAGAACACGTTGTTAAAAAGAGACGTTAAACTGTAAAAAAAAAAAAAAAAAAAAAAAAAAAAAAATCTTGAAATTTTTTGAAGAGTCAATTAAATTTAAAAATATAACGAAAGTGCTTCAGTATCGGAAAACCCCTACCACTCACCATGTAAGCAGGAATGCCCACTGAAGGGATGTAGGAACCATTTGCATAGATATTGACTAATGTCAGAACCAGAACGCATCCTTGAAGTTCCATAGCTATTTCGTACCCTGAAATTCATTATAAAGTAATTTCCTATTTGTTTCTGAAAAAACATAGCTCTTTGTTGTTGTCTGTACATCAAGATGATGCGCTGTGCGGTTTTTTTCCGTCTATCCCGGCATTCACGTAGAGTAATTTCGGTAAACAATGGAAAAAAGAAATCTGGATGGCTGGACGGAGATTTGAACGTGTTTCTTTCCAAATCAGGGTGAGCGCTAAAGCTATGGCATCGTATTCGTGGATTGAGGGAGACTTGGGTTCGAATCCCCGTCCGGCCATCCATCCAAAATTGTGTTTTCAATGATTCCGCCAAAAAACTCCAGGCAGATTCTTGGATAATTCCTTCAAAAGACCATTGCCGAAATGCTTCCCGTTCCTGGCCCCTAGTTCTTTCCCGCCTCTAATGATCTCGACATCGACGAGGAGGTGTAAGGCCATAAGGAAGGTTCCCGAATTCGGAGCTCGAGCCCTAACGTTCATTCACGGACTCATTTGGTGTACGGTATCCAATGCTGCAGAGAGATCAACGAAAGCCATTCCTGTGATTAACCGTGTCTCAACACCGTGCTCCATGTGTTAAGTCAGCTTGAGGTTTCGTGGAGTACGGCTTTTGTTAGGGTGAGGAAACACTTTCCGTTCAATTGTGAGGCTCAGTCGATTCAGCAGAATCCTTTCAATTATATTGTGGAGGTGGCATAGTAGTGCTTGCTTATGCGTTTGTTTCTCCTATTTGTAGGTGTCTAGGTCATCAGAGGTGAGAAATAATTAAGGTGCAAGGAATTGGAAGGAATTCAGTGATGGCCTTTTGAAGGATCCATTCGCTTGGAATGATTTCGAGAAAATAAAGTAAAATTGTAATATGAATGACCGGGTGGGGATTCAAACCTACACCTTCCCGTATGCGAGCCAGAGCATTACCGTTCACCCATCATGCTCGCTATCATAGTAGTGTAATAGGACAGTTTTTGGAGACAGAAGAGTCTTTACCAAGTTTAGATATGGCAATAACTTCCACCTTCCTTCATATCTTAGGTATCTTTTAAACGAAAAAACATTTCATTAATGGGTTACCAAATTTTTTTTATGTTCTCCACGGCTATTTCGTTAAGACCTGATGCTTTATCGATTTTATACCTGTCAATGCTATTCTTTAGTTGATCCATTTCAAACTAAAGTCTTTGTCTTTCTGTGTTTATCTAGTATTTTCTTTCCCATATTACCGAGCGTGGTGGTGTAACGGCTAGCGTTCTGGCCTCACATTCGGGAGGACGGCGGTTCGAATCCCCGTCCGGGAATCCAGATTTGGGTTTTCCATGGTTTCCCCAAATCACTCCAGGTGAATGCCGGGATGCTTCCTTCAAAATGCCATGGCCAAATTCCTTCCCATTCCTTGCCCCCCATCCTTTCCCGTCTCTAAAGACCTAGTTGTTATAGGAGACGTTAAGCAGTAAAAAAAAAAAAAAAAAAAAATCTTTCCCATATTGGGATAGTTTGTGGGCTGTTTGGTATGGTGTTACATTAACATGTGGTGACATCAGAGGTTTCCCATCAGAAAATTACACATTTGTTCGGGTTGGGACCGAGGACAGGCGAGCGAGCAAAATTAAGCAACGTTACGAGAGCCACAATCGTGAAAGAAGAACACGAGTCAGCGATTCGGCAATTGTCAAGCGCTGAATCGAGGATACGAGCTGGCAATATGACCGCATGAAGCACGATGAAGGTAGATAGGTTTTGCCCTTTCCAGACAGCTGGAGTTGAGTGGGGAAGTTTCCTAGTAAAACCTTCAGCACAGCTAGGTCTGTCTGTATGTCGGTCTATCTGATTGTCGCATTGTGCAGGTTTTTTTTTTTTTTGCTGCCTCAGCGGCTTTTCTGTACAGTCCCATTGCCATTAGCAACTTACCTGTTATTTTTCAGGTTGGGTGGTTTTTGGCGACACATTTTATTTCACTTTGGGGGGAAAATGGCTATGGACGCCATCGGCACCCTGATCTTAAAAACCCCTTAAGGGTTCGTGTAGTCAGTTGGGGATCATCGTCGTAATCAGCTGCGTTGGGAGCTGGACGATTTTTCCCAACTGATTGTCCGGTTTCTGGTGGACCTCCGCTTGGCTCCGTGGTAGTGGTCGGTGGCAGCTTGGATGACCGAGGGTTGACTTTCTGGTGTTCTTTTCTCGGAGATTTTCTTCTTCTGAAGTCTGGGTGTGATTAGGTTGGTGTCGGCAGAGGCTTGCAGCTTCTTCCTGACTTCGCATCCGCCGTAGCACATGCAGGAGTAGACGAGAGAAGCTACCGGGCTCCGCCTCGGAGCGGAGCCATTGCAGCCACAAAAGTTGTTTAACAGCAAACTAGCAAGTAGGGTCTACTGAGAAGGAGTTGTATATGGAAACGGCTCGGCTTATTAGTCAGTATTGCAGAATTTAAAATGTATCGCAATAGTCGTGCTGGTGTTTGGGTTAGAGGTACCCATGTTGCAGAGCTCGCTCTCTCTCCTCGTTCCCATAATGTTGGTTGTGGTTAGCAAGTTTCAGACAGTAATAGTTCAACCTGAGATGTTATTCACAGCTATTTACCATTTATGTGTAAATATATGTACAGTGATTGGCATTCGTGCCTTCAGAAACCTGTTGTAAATAAACATATAAATATTCAGCAATGATTAGCCTTGATTTTCCAAGTAATAATCCTATCACAAGACTAATACCTGAACAATCGTTGATTTCTATGTAGACGCTTATCCATGCCTCCGGTATGGCAATCTGTCCTTGTGTAACCGCTAGGCTGGACAGCCCGAACGGTGGCAGTCAGGTCACTACAAGCATATGTTTGACTACACATGGTTCACTGCTAATATTTTTCAAAAGAACTATTGAGTGTGGTAGAATGGACTTTCTTTAGAGCATAAAGTAGCTGCTCGATGCTGATCAAAAACTGAAAAGTCTTGTTAATCTGGTTTCGCTGTTTCGAAAACGGAATTCTTCGTTCCAATGATATTCCTATCTTTCACATATTTTAGATGGTCGCAGTCTGACGAGCCAACAAAATTGACTCTTTGAGATACAACGGACCCAGTTCAAAACTTTGGTTTTGACGTGTTAATAGTATCGATCACACCAAGCGTAGCGAGTGAGCGGTAACGCCCTGGCTTTGCAATCGGGAGGACGCGAGTTCGAATACTATTATCCAGATTTGGATTCTACATTGTTCCCCGAATTACTCCAGGCCAATGCCGAGATAGTAACTCCAAAAGGCTATGGCCAGATTCGTTCATATTCCTTTGATATCCTGCCTCTTATGACCACAACAAGGCGTAAAGCCAGGAGAGAAAAAAAAAAAAAGAGTAGAATGCATGCACCGTTTTCAGGAGGTTTTCTCTGGTCATCTGAGTGAGTGCTGTGCTGTCCTTATTTTCCGCCTGCACAAATTACGCATTTCACAAACAAAAATACGCACTAGCCACATCGGACATAATTCGCAGAGATAATTGGCAATTTATAAGTTCCACGCATTAGCAGACTATACTGAGCACTGAAGAGACAGGTACTGAAACAGATTTAAAAACAAAAAAGGATCTTTATCTCTTCCATCCCGTTTTATTCAAGCAAAACTAAAGTTGCGGTTTGATTCGAAGTCCGTTTGAAAAATTAGCAAATTCTAAATTTTGGAGAATTGGTCGTCTCCTCGTTCTACGGCACCTATAAATGCAGAATAGCATCAATCAACTACAAACTCTTCCAGCCCGTCTCAGGTGTTTTTTTTTTTTTTTTTTTTTTTTTTTTTTTTTTTTACCTTTCATTCCTTTGTTAGAGAGCTGTTGCTCTTTTCAGCCATCGGGAATGTACAGTTTTTTGGGTTTTAAACTTTATTTGACTCATCATGTGTTACAAATGTGTTTGGGTATTTCTGTGGACACTAAGTCCTTGATTGATCCCTCAGGGGGATCATGACTGATAATAGTTCTGTCATCATTTGGAGCAGCTTGGTCAGCTGTTCTCGTTGACTCCCTTCCGTCCAATCTTGGTGTAGGCAACACCCCTTCTCTTGGCAGGCGCTGTCGCTCCTTGTTGACGGGTTTCGATCTCAGGTGTGCTAAGGTGAGGGTTGTTATAGCACTTTGTTCGGTTGTGAAACCTTGAGTTTCCGGGTGTGACGTGATTGGTGGATAGCAGGAAGTGAAGCCACAGCGGAGATGAGATTGCGGTGCTCTGCCAGTGTCCAGTGGTCAGTCCAGGAGACAGTCACGGTAAGTACTGATGAGGAGGATCTGAAAATTTACTAACCACGATCGACGAGGGAGGGCATTTTATTTAATCATTATATGATGATAATGTGTACAGCACTTAACATTAGTTCTACGAATCAACATATATAACATGTAAGAAATAAGTGAACTTTCGAAAACATAAAATACTGTCAATGAATAATGGAGACATACAGACAAAAAATGCAGGCTGTATGACAGAAAATAGTAGTTAATGGTTAAATTCGATAATCAGTCCAAAGCTGAGAGAGCTATGTTGTTTTAAATGTGAAAGTGATTCTCAGAATGCAGCTTGTTTACAGATGTGTGTAGTATTTTGTATTTGGTCCATAATCACAGACTGCTGAGACTTGATATCCCCACTTATGAATGATATTAGCTTATTTGCTTTCGTCAGTGGCAATGGAGTACCATTCCCGTTTTGGAATACATTCGTCAGGCGTTTTCTCAACGGAGTTAGTAAAGAGATAACCGTTTACTGAAGACTTATTGTTCTTGTGCAGCTACTCCTTTTCTTTTTCGAGCCTTACGAATCGTCTACTTTGATGTTAATAGAGTAGCGAGAGGATGGAGGGGAAGTAACTGAAAGAGATTCCGCCATCACATTTTGAATGGTGATTACGGGAAACCAAGCTAAACAGAAATCTTGATGGCTAGATGGCTATTTGAACAGACGTTCCCCAGAATGTCAGCCTGCTATGCTGGATAGCCACCTCTCACTGATTTTTTTACCCTCCTCTATGAGTGCCAAAGCAGTATTTCTCGGAATTTTTGTAGAAAGGAATTACAAATGAGGAGTTTTTGCAAGAGCTTTGCTGTTGGGCATAAAGTTGTGGGCATAGTATTACTGGAAGTTTTTTCGTAAGGGATGATATTCTTCTTAGTTGATAAAGTCCTGTATTAGTGAGTACTGGCTGTTAACCGTATTGAGTGAATTGTTCCATTTATCAAGTACATTTCCCGATTACGATGAACATCCAACTTCTTGTGTGAGCTATGGTATTGGTGAACAATGAAATGTTCAGTTGTGCAAAAATTAGGCCATCTTCGGACTGCATGAATAAATATTAGTAACTAGGGCAAAGAATAATGTATACAACAACTTACACTAGTAAGCTAGTGGTGAACTATGATACTGGATTCCAGATGTACTCAGATTTGACGTTCGGTTTTTTAAATGCCGTAATATGTCCAATGTTAAAACTTGCTTCACCTAGCTCAAGTCAGCTGGAACACCTCCGTCTTTCCGATTTTGTCTAATGAAAGGGAAGAGAGAATTATGATCGTAAATGAACTCGTGATTTAAATCATAAGAGAATGGTCACAATGAATTATAATAACTGTTTATATATATAAAGAGAGATAGAGAGAGCTGCTTTATGAAGGTTATATCTGATTTTTCTGATGATCGAGCTGCAAAGCTGTTATTAACAAGGAGTATCTATTTATCTGGAGAAAAACCGTCGTAATATTTTCTTTAAACTACATTTCAAGCACTTTTAGTCTGTCTTGATTTTCCCCTTTGAACAGACTTTCGTATGCGCATGAATTTAGAATTTCCAATTTTGCGACGTCTGATTTTTTACCCGTCCTAAGGCAATTTACATTCTTTTTGGCAAAATGCTTGTGTATTAGCTGCAATGTGGCGCTACTACGAGATTCGTCTGAATCGTTTTTGGCTCCGATTATAGAGCGCGACGCTATAACACAATTATGAAACTGGTAATTTCACGAAAATGTAATGGTCAACCGTCACTGCGAAACAGATGTTAATTTTTTAAGAGATGTTTTTCATACCAACATCATAATTTCGATCGAACTGTTAAGAAATTTTCTATCCGCCTACAATGTTTGATTGGGTATTAACTGCCACTTCTTCAACAATGTGACATGGAATGCAATCGTGAAATAGTCTCCAAATATAAATCATGAACGGCTTAGGAATAGTTGACGGAATTGAAGGTATGATAATAATAATAATAATGTCACGGTGACGGCGTTTCTAATGGCTGCGCATACCACTCCTGTCGTAGCCGCCTTAATCTAACCCGGAAATCCTACCAGGTACAGGGGATCTACACTTTAATGTGGAATCCGAACCATGGAAGCGTTCTAGAGTACTTCACATTACACAGCAAGCTGTGGAAGTGCCTATGAAAATCCCTAACGAGACAGGGATTCTAACCGGGGCCCTTTTGGACCCCAAATAGACGCCATAACCACTGAGCCATCAGACCGCTCGCAGTTGAAAGTAATATTTAGTTACTTAAATAATGTGAGGCTGGTCTGTAAAGTCGTGAGGTTAGATTTTTAATTTCTGATTTGTTTATAATGATTTATCTTTGTTATATTTTAGAAGTGATTTTTCAGGCCCATGCCAAAAAAGTTGTGTGAGTAATCAACTCAACCCAATGAGGCGACATTACTGCCTAAACTTAAAGAGAGATTTCGACAAATCGCAAGAAATTTCTATAAAAACTCCATAAAGACAAACAATCCAGTGGTACGTAACATCGGACAATATGACCCTACTATTGGCCGACACAAACGACCTCTAAACCTACTCTACTAAAACTCACCATCATGAAGAACCACCATACGTGAAGCGAAAGAAAAATCTTTGTTAATAGGAGAAAATGTCCCAGGACAAAACTCCACTAAACACTGCCAACAATGGAAAGGCAGAGACTGGTGACATGGCAACAAGTAGGTCCCTGAACGAAAGATCAGGGTACTCTCCAACACCATCCGGGCCTGACATGCCCAGTAAAGAAACCACCAACAACACTGAGGACAAATTAAACAAAAAAATGGAAGGAGATGCACACAACTGTGCAAGAACTTCCCCGCACCCTAGGAGAGAAGAATCCCAGGTGATTTGTGTCTGAACCGCGCAACTCAACACATCGGCTATGGCTGACAAAGCTGCATCTATTGTCGCCGCCACGACATCTGTGCAGACTGGCACAACCAAATCTCCACGTACGTGCCCATATGTCAGCTTAAACGCTGACATTATAGCAGCTACTTGCGCCCCCGAGACGCCCGTGCAGACTGCCACGAACAAGAAGGCGAAATCGAAGAGGAAGTGCATTGCAGCTGGCGCCTTTTCACGGGAAGTTGGCATCTTGGTGGAGGTCTCACACGTTCCTTCTAGAGCTACTGAATGAGTCGTGGTAGGCGTCAGACCAGAATATTGGTCCATGAAGGTGTGGAGAAAACGACTCGATCGCGGAAATCCCAAGCAGTGGAAATTCACCATCACAGTCTACCTAAATGAACTTCAGTTCAGCTGGGATATACCAACATGCGACGCCGCTACTTTCGAGTAGGCCCTGACTAGCCGTGAGCACCACCATCTCGCCAAGAAGCACCCCCCTGTGGGAGTCGCGGTGTAGCCGGAGGCAATTGTGTTTCCGACCCCACTGGCCAGTGACTTTAACTGGGAGGAGTACGTCGATTACATCAAAAGAAGATTCAGACCCTCGCCTTTGAATCAGCGACCGGCTGAAACTTCAAGATGACGCCGATAAGGGAAACCCCATCGCCCTCACAGAAAGGCGAAATATCTCCGCAGGACAGTCATTCGCTCTCGCCTGAGGGACCACTAGCAGACTCCCCTGCCTTAAGGGAAGGCCCAGTAACACCTATCACCCTCAACTATGCAGGGAACTACTGCGAATTACTGGCTCTGCTGCAGCGTAACATGAAGCTGCCCATGTTCAGCTGGCCAGACCATCAGGGGATGAAGACTCTTCCGTTCTGCCCTGACGACATCGCGGCAGTAATCCAGATCCTTCAGCAAAACTACATGTCATATGACATCATGACTCCTGATCGCGTGAAGAAGAAGTCATATGCCACCATGCAGATAGTAGACAAACCAACGACCGAAGCGAAGCCGATCCCACGTAAACTGGTCCAGTGTTTCAAGTGCCAGAAGTTTTGGCACCACTCCAGCGAATGCACTGAACCAGTCAGTTGTATTCGCTATGGAGGGGTCACGAACTCGCCACCTGCAAGAAACCCCGCGATGAACCCACTTGCTGCAACTGCGGGTCTGGGCGCAGCTTCTTACAGAAGTTGTAGATCATGGAAGCTACAACGGAAGAGGCATCCACAGCAGCGCCGCGGGACCACAACAAGCACACAAGACTGCAGGGCCTAGCCGCCGGAGACCACTCGCCACACTAGCAGTCCTCAGCAGAGAAATAGTCCCTGTCATCGTAAATTCAGCCGTACCGAGAGCAGAGCCATCCAGTCGTTCAACAGCCACGGAAACAAGAAGTTGCGGACACAGAATACGACTCATGCAAGGGATCTTAACAGCGGCTACAGCAATAGTCGTCGACATGCAGCGACCGGTCCAGATCTACTCGCGACGGCGAAGCATTCCACTACACATCACTATCGACTACAGGCGGACCACAAGAACTCCAAAAACATAAGCTTCGGCTTCATAATGCAGCTGCTTCATCAACTGACGGACGTCATAACAATTTACGCAAATAACCAGACACCACCATGAAGATGAACCCACAGTAAAGTCGTGAACCATCTAATTACTGCTGGAGGCATGTCTTCGGAAATATCCTCCACCTCCACCTGCCTACAATGAAAAGGCAGTGACGGTGCTGTGTCTGTCTGGCCTAGTGGAGGAAATTCAGTGCCGAGATATGTTTGTGAAATGTGTAATATATGAGGAGGACCGTATCAGCATTTGCCTACTTGACTACAATAAACCGCCTAAAAAATTAATCAGGACTGAAGGTACACCAGGTTTCGGATATAAACCTTGATGAGTTGTAGCTTAACTCGTACACCCACACTGCTTGGTTCTACATGACGATTCAGAAGTAGTAAAAGATGTGGTAGTATGAACAATATTGAGTAAAGAAGTTCATGTAAACATGTGTCCGATTTCTATTCGTTTGTTAAATATACGTAGGTGTTGGAATGTTTTGCAGAAAATACTCAAGAGCACACAAATAACGTATTCATGCGAAAACGTAACCAATTATCGAAATGAACATTCGGTCACGTTTATTGGCCAACAAGGTCGCAGAACCTTACCCCATTAGATATTTGTGTGTGGGGATGGTTGAAAAACGAGTATACAAGGAAAAAGGAAACACAAGAGACTAATTACTGGCTCGCATTGTAAACGTACATCAAGACGACTCAGATGTGCTACACGTACTGTTGGGAAGAGAGCTGCAAAGTGTATTGATGGCGATTGTGGGATTTTCAAATATTTAATCTAAACTTTTGAAAATATGCGTGTGTTTTTGCATGAATATACCACTTCAGTGAATATTTAAAAATATAAAGGACTAATATGAACTTTTTACAAAAGATAAATGAAGAAAACTAAGTAACAAAGATAAAAGATACTGAATCTTGTACCGAGGGTGGTGGTGTAACGATTAGCGTGCTGGCCTCGCATTCGGGAGGACGGCGGTTCGAATCCCCGTCCGGGCATCCAGATTGGGGTTTTCCATGGTTTCCCAAATCACTCCAGGCAAATGCCGGGATGCTTCCTTCAAAAGGCCATTGCCGAATTCCTTCCCATTCCTTGCCCCCCATCCTTTTCCGTCTCTAAAGACCTCGCTGTTAAGAGACGTTAAGCAGTTAAAAAAATGAATCTCGTAACTAGCTCTCATAGACACGGTGTTCATACTATATGCTGATGTGCTACATATAAATTGCTCTTAGAAAGTGAAGGACTAGTAGAGGACTACGTTATGCAAAATTTTATATATCGGCATTAAAAAAGGCGAGTTTGGTCATAATGTTTTTCAGGCGTAACGCTCTTGGTCATATTAGCCTGGCTGATGATGGCTGCAAATATTCACGCTCTCTGCTCATAGATGTTGCTGTTTTAGCGAAAAAGAAGTTTCTTATTTATGTTTGTGTAATGCATTATCTTTAAATTAAAATTAATAACCAACCTTAGAGAAGGGTAAAATTTTCGTTTAAACCGGAATGTTGCTCTTCGTTTATTTTCGACGACAATTAGATACAGAAATTCATGCAAGGAGGTAGCTTATGCTCTGTTGTATATACCAGTTATTAGAGCAGGATCACAAAAGGGCCTTTTTTTTGTCAAAACTTGTCAAATAGATAAGTTTATTAAGTCGTTATTCGTCTTTGAAATTATATTGTCGCCACAAACTTTTCAAAATTAGTAAAAATTTGCGTCCTTTTTTAAGGATTTTAAACTAGTATACGCGTCACTTCCTAAGTTTCCTATGCTACGTTCCTCCAGTTACGCCGTCCATTATCTGTCTTGGGAGATAACAGAAAGGAAACCAACTTTCTTCCGCGAAACTTCCTTAGCACAGGAAGTGTCGTTGGTTTCAGTTTACGCAATCTAACCTCGGTATCCTCCTTTATATCATTCCATGACTAATGTTGCGATTAATTAATTATAATGCTTTAATGTAAAATGTTTGTTATCTATATGGCATTAATTAACTCGTCTTCAATTGTAGTTTCAACTGTAACAGTAATCACGTGTGGTATGGTAGGATTTTTCACCGGCTCCGCAATCCACCCCTACCGCTGCCGTTTAACCTCGTAGGGCACTATACATTGTATGTACCGGGCACAAGGGACCTAGAGATTAACATGCATTCCAAATTACGGAATCGTTCTACAATACTTTACATTACACACCAAGCTATGAAAGAGGTGAATGCTATTACAAGCACTATAAGGTGGAATACACTCTGAATTAAAAGCCCTTTAATAAAATATTATTCATGTTTAGAAAAGTATCCGCTAGTGTCGCTCAGTGCGCTAATCCGTTGCACGCTGGGTCGATGAGATACAATTAAACCAGATTTGAGTCCTAGTTTCCGCGTGCCGTCCGTCCTAATGTAGTTTTAGGCGATTTCGCGTAAAATTCTAAGCGAATGCTGGAACTGTCCCCAAGCTCCCTCTCATAATTTCACGAACCAAAATACATTTATTATACAGAATAAGAAAAAATTCATGTTTCGCAGACAGATGGCAATACAGACTTTCCTTCAGTAGTTTCAGTACTCCAGTCTAACAAACCCTCCTCTCATGATTCACATTGGCCACCTGTGTAAAATAGGGAACCGGTGGCAAGTTGTCCTTGGCTGGCCGAATTAAAAAAAATAAATAAAAAAAACTGGAAATGACAAAATAAATGTTTTGTTCACAACCGACAATGTATATTACTCGTAGATGTAAGCGTTTGTATACAACACATGGTCGATACTGGTGACAAATTTCGAGTTCTTAGGTGAAGGCGTTTTCGAATTAGGGTTTGTCCATAAACTACGTGGCTCGTACTATGGGGGAGGGGTTGGCTGGAAAGCCACGCTGGTCTACATGGGAGGTGGGGGGGGGGGGGATTCAGAGTCAGGCCATGTAGCTTATCTTTCATATTATTTGTCACAGTTAAAATGTAATACAGAACAAACAAAAACATGTAAATATATATTTCCGTCATTTAATTATCTCAGTGTGTAATTTACGATTTTCTGACAAGAGAAAACAGTACAAAATGACATTCTGGATTCAATATGGAAAAAAGCTACGTGTTCGTGGGGAGGGGGGGGGGATTAGAGACAAAAGAAACGTAGGGCTACGTGGGGGGAGGAGGGTTCACAGAATACCAAAATGGAGCTACGTGATTTATGCACAATCCCTTAGACGCGTAACAACATGAAATAAAAATTGACGACTTTAATATCCACTCCTTATTTTTCTGTTAAAAATTTAAAAATTAACCGAGTCCCTGTCCTTATGAGCTCTAATCACACACACTGGTGTGGAAAAATATTCAAACCTGTTTATTTATATCTTAGCCGCCTAAAATATAATTTTTCAACATTTAAATACAATATTAGTTTTTGGGTCAGGAAAACACATAAAATGTGCAAATTTAAATTGTTTACAACAGATTGACAGAAAGCAACAGTGCTTTGTTTCACCATGGAAAAAACAATATCGATCTCCACACAGTATCAAATTTTCGAAAATTATTATATCGAAAGTCACAATTAGTAAAAATATCAACAGCTTCATATAATTTTGTGAAATGTTGAATACTCACGTAGATTTTACATAGATTAACATCAATAGCTTCAGCATACAAAAAGATGTTGTACGTTTATCTAAGAGAAGAGATCTATGAATTTTACATCTTCTTCTTCTTTCGATTTTAGTCTACTTTGTGCCACAGGAGACAACTAGTTTGCTGGTTCACCTTATCTTCTCCTCCCAGATTTTGTAAATTCTTTTACTGAGTTTCTTCCTTCTTTCCAGCCCAGGGGATCATTACTTTTGTACGTTGTTCGTGCAACCCCTTGAATTTATCACTTTTACTTTGAACCATCTTCGATTCTTTACCTCATCTGGATAGATACCATCTTTTCACATCTTTTATCGTCTCAACTACTCTTACTCATTTAAAATTTGAGTTTTCTCTTGCGCAGTGTGTTTGTAATTTTCTCTAGATAGGTATATGAATCTTCATATTTCGTGTTCCTTTTAGTGGTTCTACGATTTTGCTCTCTTTTCTCCAATGCCTCAATCTCAATTTTCTCATTCGTTACCAGGCATTCTAAGCTGAACATTGCCGCTGTTTTGGCAACTGTTATATAAAGCCTAATCTTTGCTTCTAGGAGATCGCTTTCTTGTCGTAACTGCTTCGTCTTAGCCTATTACCTAACCCTATCTGTTTATCTCTTTAAAAACCGAATTCCCTTGAAATTTACCCGTTTAGAAGCAACAGTGTCCTTAGTCCCTTGCTTTCCTGTCACAGCTCCGAGGAATGCTGGTGTCGGTGACAGCTGCTGTGCTGGCTGCTTGCTCTGCTCTGGAGCTGGATTTCTCACGGTCGCGGCTGGAGCGGACCCCATTTGACGTGTGTCGCCCTGGAGTTACCAGCCTCAACCTGGGGGACAACCTCCTGCGCTCGCCGCCTGCTTGTTGCGAGGAATTGCGCGGCCTCTATGTCTTCCGCAACCAAATTGAGCACCTCGAGGACAGCTGGCTGCAAAGCTGCCAGTATCTACAGGTAACAAACACTCTCAGAGCTGGTATATGTGTCTTAATTCTTCCAGACTGATTGACTAGATAATGTTTCTTGTCAGTCATCTGAGTGGTTAGTGGTACACTACAAAAAAGATATAGTATCACGGGAACGCGAACTTCGTGGTTCATTGCATACAGATATGATGCTTCTATTGAATGGTAGTAGAATGAAAAATACTTTTAGATTTTAAAGAAATTTGCCTTCAGTTCATCGAAAAGAAACAGTAAAGGATTTTTTACAAAATAAATAATGTACCCTTTTTTAAATAAATAAAAAAAAACCCTGCAAGATGATACATTTAGTGGAATGCTACAGAAGTAAGTACAATAACCGTGTAAACTTATAAGATGCTGTTACAACAGAACGGAAAGTATTCATTTCACGAAACAGGGCGAGGCTTTTCCCGGTTCACTGTCTGTAACGTTATTCGTATCCAGTCAGTGTATGAGGTAGTGCATTCTGACTGCATAATTTTTTTTATGACTAAAAGCATTTGTAGGGGAAGGCACTTCAAAATGATTACCTATCTTCAGCACAGATTCTTCAATCGATTGTCAGCAACAATGTATCACGAATAATTGTACTGAACTTGATCCCATATAATCCACCGATCAGTTTGATATTAATCATAAACATTTTCTTTGATTTATTGCTTGCCTCATTTTGGTCATTTGTTCATGAATACTGATATTTGTTCCCAAACTTTTCCTAGTCTCGAACACCAGACTTCACTGGATAAAGTACAAGAGCCAAACCGATTAAATATAGTGGCTGGTGTATCCGGAACCTGCTTGAAGTGACTTGCTAACAAGGGATGTAACGTAATAGTTACTTGTGAAATAGTGAACAGCCCTGGAATACAACTCCAACCCGCAGTTGATGTAATCAACATGTTCACAGTTGTCATTGCACGACCAGTATGATTATGGATTTTAGTATCAGGCATCTGTTAAATGTTGTTATCCACCTTTAGTTCATATTAAGGAACCGCACACTGGATAGGATACTCAGCAGGAGTGTGATTTTTAGGCAATTAGGCGCAATCACCAACGTGAATATCGACGGAACGGTTCCCAATCTCCGTCTCACTAACTTTGTGCTGAGAATGAAGAAAATATTGAGAAAGGAGAGGGTGATTCAAGCCTCCTCTTTCGTAGTACACGAAGGGACCGTTAGGCTTAACGACGGACGAATCACAGTCAACAGTGTCGTATGCCTTCATTCCAGACGCACTGTGGCAAGGTTTGGGATTTAACCCAAGACTTTGGTTCACAATTTGGTGGTTAGGAATTGTTCACAACCATCTCTCCTCACCTGGCTGCTAAGTCCTGATAGAGAAAAATTCTCTCATCGACAAGACACGATCCAGGTTGAAATGTTTTATAGAAAATGTTTTATAGAAAATGATTTTATTTAAATATAACTATTAAGGTAATTATCAATGATATAGATTGATGCGAACAGACATAATTGTTCTGAGAAGAACACAAAAGAAAAAGTTTATTTAACGGAATTTACAAATAAAAACGCAGTGTTTCGTTTACTTTATCTCTTAAAAATTTATTAAACAGAATACTTATATCTTGGCTGGTCACGGTTCGAGAATGGGTAAAGCATGGATAATTATTTCAGGCACAATAGCCAATCAAAGGGCGTGTTACGGTCCTGTGGTTTGTTTGTCGTGAACAGTTTCTCTTCCATGACTATGACCGCGTCAGATTACCGTTGTCCTGTCGAACGCGGGCAGGTGGGGAGTTGAACAGATGAGAAAAATGTCCCACCGTGGCAGGTAGGCAACCTCCCACATGTGTTGGAGTTTTGTCTCGCTGGTAACCAGCTGGCAGTGGTGTTCCCAGGATACTCATTACTGCTGCCGGGCGCTCTCGTGCTCCACAGGATGCACATCGACTCTCCGTCATTCGTTGACCTCTCATATAAACAATCATGAATATTTTGTTACAAACTTGCGGGAACCAGTTTCATTGAACGCCACATAAACTGATGAGTCAAAACAATATGTCCAGCTGCTTAATAGCGTTTTGATCGAACTTTGGTACGGAATACTGAAGCGTTTTGGTGTGAAAGGGAATCGACAAGTCCATGGTAGGTTTCCGTGGGTATCTGACACCAGATTTATTCGCAAAGATCACGCAATTGCCTTAAATTACGGGCCGATGGTTTGTGGGTATGGAGTTTGCGCCCGATAGCGTCCCACACGTAATCTATCCGCTATCGGGTTAAGACCAAGCGAATTTGGTGGGCAAGACATCAACGTGACTTCACTAACATGCTCCTAGAACCAATGTAGCACGAGTCTGGCATTGTGATACGGACAGTTACCCAACTGGAAGATGCCGTCGTTGTAGCTGAAGACATGAAGTATGAAGGGTGCTAGTTGATCACAGCTGTCATGGGTCTTCGATCACTACCACAGATCTCATGTCAGCCAAGTTGAATGTCCCCTTAGCATAATACTTCCCCCACATATCTGGTGCATGTTTCAAGTAGCTGATGTCTGGGAGACATTGTGTCAGGACATGACCACCAACCTGGTGCTTCATCCGTCCAGGTGACACGTTTACGTTGATCCACGCACCAATCTCGATGATCTCGTGCCCACTGCAATTGTAATTGAGGATGTCGTTGGGTCTCCATTGGAACACGTAGCGGCCGTCTACTTTGGGGCCCCATGTTCAACAAAGCGAGCTCATCAGTGTGCTCCGAAACACTTGAGCCTGCACCAGCATTGTACTCTGCCACAAGTCTCTCCTTATCCTGCTTTACAGCTTCCGAACTCCACGTTCTGTGATGATACGTGGACGCCCACCACCTAGTCGCCTAATTGTGGTTTCTCCATACTTCAGTCACTTTCCATAATTGCTCACTACAGTCGACCGGCCTCGACGTTTCCGAGAAGCCTGTTCCCAAGCACCAGGCTACAACAATCTACCCTTCTTTAAGGGGGGTAGGGCGTCAAATGGGCCCACTTATAGAAGGAGAGGCACCACAGGACATTTTAATTTCCACTGTCTATAATTTTACAAATAAATTTGTCAGCATGGCCAAGAAGCATTAAGGATTCACACTCATAGCAGTGGACATTCAAAAACATAACAAAACAATTTTTTTTTTATATGTGAAATTCCACCATTTTTTCACTGCATTAATTGCTATAGGTACACTTTTCTTCATAAGTAAAAGAGATTCTTCAATGAAATTTGCACAGCACACAAACCATACTTACAGCTGTTTGAAACTATAGAATTTATTTAATTTATGAAAAAATGAATGAGCTATTACATTTTAAACTTCATGTTTAGAAAAAATCAAATTTTGTAGTTAATTACCACAATTTTTAATAGATTTGGAAAATTCTAGAGTTTTGCATTAAGGAGTTTGTGTTTAATATGCATACCAATAGGATATTTATTTTGGATGCTACATGTACCCAAGTAAAGAAGTATGTGTTTTGCGGAAAATGGCCGTTTAAGTTTCTGCTTGTATTTGGCATAGTTTTAGAACTGTCCAGCGCCATAAGCACACTGCAAGCCTTTCAAAACAGAGAACAAACAAAATCAGCAATCAAAACAATACATGTCGATAGCAGCAGAGAAAGTATCGATATTGATAATCCTTTATTTCACGTATGACTATCTCTGGCGCAAATATTAACATTCGAATTCTACAGAGAAAAATACACTTACGTATGACAGAAGAATGCAGTGCAAAGGGGCGTGGCGCTACACCCTCATGCACTTAAAACCAAATTACGTACCTTACAATCCCTCAAATATAAATGTTTAAACATCAAATTATTCAGGAAGATGTGCGCTACAAAATAGGCATATTTTTTTAAAATATCATTTTTTTTAATTTTTGACGTCCTGCTCCCCTTAAAGTTTCTTAAGTCAGTGTATTCTCTCATTTGCCACACGTATCGTCGCTAGAATCCAGTAACGCATTACCAGAGACGAAGAACCAAATATAAATAAAATGAGATAACCAAATGTGTCATATCTTCTTAAGATACCATGAAACGTTCTGTCGGCAAGCACACTAGCTACTAAAGTTCTAAGATGATTCTAAAAGCATTCGATTTCAACATAATGTGCCTGTGCAGTGGCCAAAGTAAGAAATATTTATTTTACTAATTTTTGGTTATTATCTAGTTTGATAATTTATATATCATAATAGTATAGAATAGTGTTGGGAATAAAAGTACGCCAGAAGTTCTTCAGTAACAGTACGTAGCATGTATACTTGTATATCATCATCATCATTGTACTGCCCTAAGGCAGGTTTTTTACTTTGTAGCTCTCCACGCTCTGTTAGCCTCTTCATGCTTATGCAGTTTCCGATTCCATTAATGTCATCTATGACCTGGTACCTCCTTCTTCCTCTCACTGTCACCCCACAAATTAGTCCATGCATCCCCCCTCTATAAAAATCTCATTTTCTTCCTTTCTCTTGTAACATCCAATAGTTTCCTCCAGCACTTCAATATTACTCACTTTTCCCATTCAGTTTATCTTCTCCATTTTCCTCCACATCGAAAAGTCAAACGCTTCAATCCGTCTTTCATCCTCTCGTCTCACCGTTAACTTCTCTGCGACACTTGGATATGAAAGAAAGGTAAACAGTTTGCTGATATGTCACTAAATCTTATAGTTCTTTAGCTACGAACTGGAAGGTCAGCTTCATATTGTTCTCGCCTCGCGTCTCATCTCATTGCCACCTTCCGTTACGTACCCCTCCAAGCTGAACGTTAACTTGGTTTACGCGAGCACTTCTCCAAGGGCGATCGAGTCATTGGGCGCTCCATCTTCTGCGCACGTAGGGGTAAGAGCGGCGAGTAGGGGATGAAGCAGAATGACCTTGAGCCGCCTACTGTAAATTAAGAGACTATGACATCGATCTACGCAGACACTTCTCTCTGAAAATGTTTGAATGAAAGCAGATATTGCAGCTCATCTGAATGATTCGGTCATGAGTTCGCCGTGACAGAAATATTAGCTCTGCAAGCTGAGTATTATATCTTGTTATAGGAGCTGAGTGTGTCATACAACAGGTTGTCAGAGCTTCCACTAAGGCTGCTGCAGGATTCGTCTAACCTTCTCCGCCTGCAGATGTCTCACAACCAACTAGCACACTTGCCGCCGGGACTACTTGAAAATACGACCAGCTTACAGGTTCGTACAAGCACTCCTATTAGCAACCAGTTTGATACTATTAGCTGATTGGCAGAACCTACAAGGGCTTGCGACAGTATTTCATGATTATGAAATTCGACGTGTTAAAAGGATGTCTAGCGCAGACTGCAGTATCTAATTTTCCGACATCATATTCTCTTGAAACTGAAGAAAATTTTCCAATTACAATTTTTATCATAGTTTCATTTTTTGAAATAATGAAGATTGTATGTAGTTATAAATCAGGAATTATATAATTTATCATCGAACAGTTTGTCCATTAAAAACTTTTAGAATAATTAACACCTGAAATAATAACAGGATTAATTACTTTTGTGATTTAATTAAACATTCTTTTAATCTTTTTAAAAATATTGCTTAGTGCTGAAGGCAATCGTTTATAAATCTCTGTTGATTTTTTCCTGCAGTATTGTTTATTTTGTAGCCCCCATATAGGGAAAGCTCAGCGCAGTTGACTTTTTAATATATTGCTCAATGTTTAAAATGCGACATATAAAATCACTGGCAAAACCTCGCTTAAATTTGTGTGATCGTTCAGTAGTATTTTTTCCTCAATTTAATAGTAAAGTTAATTTTAAATAAGCTGAGAGTAAAATTGAAGAGGATACCTTCATTACCAACAAATTTTAACAAAATTTCACTTTCTTTAAAAAAATAAATAATATTTTTAACTATTTACGAAAATCAGATGACACAAAAATTGCACCACATCAGTTTACAATTATTTTAGTCGCAAGTAGCCTATAATTAGAATTTTTCAGTGTTATTCCGGAACTCTAAAAGACAAAATATGAGAGCTGAATACTGTAGTTCTAGCTTGTAACTTCTTACAAGTAGGAGCACATAATAATTTCTGATTTTTAGATTTTAAGTCTAGTATTAATTAACACTGTTTCACAAAAAACAAATTAAAATAAATCTGTCATTTTTGTGGAGAACAAGGTTATGGATTGTAGGATCGTAATTTTTCACGGCGTTGAATATTAATATATTTTTCTCGAGCTTCCAGCCGTGTTAATATGTCATATTTGCGGGACGTTTCGAAGGCGTCCATCTCTGCCTTCATTTTCAACCTGATGTCAATGTTTAACTGTTTGTTTATTCAGCCGCTGCTACGGAAACGGTGGAAGACAAAAACCAACACAAGGCGATTACGTCATCCGCTCTTCTGCTCGAGACCGACGCGAAACTGTTTCAGCATTTTAATCGCCGGGTTCCAGGCCGCACTGAGTTGATAACCAGTGTCCCTGTTGACTAATAAATCAGTTAATCTAATTTCCACAGCCTCTGTAATAACGCTGGCCCAAAAATCTTTGACCCGGGCTAAAATGGTTGTTTTTTCAAATTCAAAAGTGTGACCCTCTTGCACACTATGTTCGGCCACCGCAGATTTTTCTTCTTGCCCAAGACGAACATTTCTGGCGTGCTCTACACATCGCTGAACAATGCATCGCTGTGTCTGTCCAATGTAGCCGCGGCCACATTCACATGGTATATAATATACACCAGGGGTTCGTAAACCTAGGTCATCTTTAACGCTGCCGACCAAGTTACTAATTTTAGTGGGTGGTCTATAAATTGTCTTGACTCCGTGTTGTGATAGCAGTCTACCTATTTTGAAACTTAGGGCACCCACAAACGGCAGAAACGCAAGGCCCTTGGTATCAATCTGATCTCTCCGTCGATTTTCCTTCTGTTTAAACGCACGAGTAATCTGTCCCTGATTATAACCATTATTTAAAAACGTTTTCCGGAGATAGTCCAATTCACCAGCCAGGCTATGTTTGTCACAAATCCTTCGTGCTCTGTGTACCAAGGTAGTTAATACAGAGTTTCGTTGTGCCGGATGATGACAGCTGTTGGCATTTAAATATAAGTCGGTATGGGTAGGCTTCCGATACACAGTGTGTCCCAGCGAACCATCAGCACGTTTAACAACAAGCACATCAAGAAATGGCAGGCAACCGTCCTCCTCCAATTCCATTGTGAACTGAATATTTTCATGGATTGAATTGAGATGCGCAAGAAATTGGTCAAGACTGTTTCTGCCATGGGGCCAAATCACAAAAGTGTCATCGACATACCTATAAAACACTTCGGCTGGAGTGGTGCGTGGCTTAGTGCCTCTTCTTCAAATAATTCCATGAAGAAATCAGCAATGACAGGAGACAACGGCGAACCCATTGCTACACCGTCCACTTGTTCGTAATATTCTCCTTCAAACTTAAAATAAGTGGTTGTCAACACATGGTGGAAAATATCAATCATTTTTTGATCAAAATACCTCCTTAACAGATCTAAGGAGTCGACCAAGGGAACACGAGTAAAAAGAGAGACCACATCGAAGCTCACCATTAAATCACCAGGATCTAACTTCATGTTGTCTAAGATTTCCACAAACTCACTGGAATTTCGAATACTGCGATGAGCCTTCCCTACCAATGGGTTGAGAATATCTTTGAGGTATTTAGCCAAAAAGTACGTAGGGCTATCAATTGTACTTACAATAGGTCGCATAGGTACTCCTACTTTATGTACTTTCGGTAGACCGTACAACCTGGGAGGAACAGGAGCACGGGGTTGGAGTCGTCTTTTCACATCTTCTGGTAGTTCTAAGGAGCGGATAAGCTTCGTAGTCAAGTTGGTTAGCTTAGATGTAGGGTCACGGTTAATCTTCCTGTATGCTTGGTCCTCCAAAAGCTGCATAATTTTACTATGATAGTCCATCTTGCTTAAAACCACCGTGCAGTTACCCTTGTCTGCCGGAAGAATAACAATATTTTCGTCTTTCTTCAACTCACGAAGCGCACGCCTCTCTTCACTTGAGATGTTTGATTTAGGCAATTTACCTTTACAAAGCACCCGACATGTTTCACGCCTTATCTCCTCCGCTTCTTCCGCAGGTAGCGTGCGAACTGCAATTTCAACACCACTGATAATCTCCCGATAAGGCACAGATTAAGGTACCGGAGCAAAATTGAGGCCCTTCGATAAAACAGATGACGTAGCAGGATCAAGTTCTCTGTCTGATAGGTTAACAATAGTTCGCGCTGAAACATGTGGCTTCGGGGAAAATTTCGTTGAAATCCGCTCAAATTTCGAACACTGTCTGGCCGACACACGTTGTTGCAGCTTGAAACTATACGCTGTAGTACTGCCATCTACCCACTCCCAGGCATCCACAGATAATGCGTTAGCAAGGTAAAGATGACACGATAGCAGCGTCTTGCCAATCCGGTCCAAAGCTTGTCTTGTAGAACGAATACGTTCCTTTACCAAAGCAAGGCTTGCACGACGCAAAATTCTCACTGCTGCGGCCGAAGTAATTGGATGACGTATTCGGGCAAATTGTGGCACCACATCATGATCACGACATCTTTGAAGAAACGCCAGAGTGCACAAAAGTTTGGCCTTTTTATTACGTAGCATTTCTAACTGTTTTACAGAACGAAACATCTCCTCCCCGTAAAGGCTAGTGATGTAGGATCGTAATTTTTCACGGCGTTGAATATTAATATATTTTTCTCGAGCTTCCAGCCGTGTTAATATGTCATATTTGCGGGACGTTTCGAAGGCGTCCATCTCTGCCTTCATTTTCAACCTGATGTCAATGTTTAACTGTTTGTTTATTCAGCCGCTGCTACGGAAACGGTGGAAGACAAAAACCAACACAAGGCGATTACGTCATCCGCTCTTCTGCTCGAGACCGACGCGAAACTGTTTCAGCATTTTAATCGCCGGGTTCCAGGCCGCACTGAGTTGATAACCAGTGTCCCTGTTGACTAATAAATCAGTTAATCTAATTTCCACAGCCTCTGTAATAACGCTGGCCCAAAAATCTTTGACCCGGGCTAAAATGGTTGTTTTTTCAAATTCAAAAGTGTGACCCTCTTGCACACTATGTTCGGCCACCGCAGATTTTTCTTCTTGCCCTTAGACAACATGAAGTTAGATCCTGGTGATTTAATGGTGAGCTTCGATGTGGTCTCTCTTTTTACTCGTGTCCCCTTGGTCGACTCCTTAGATCTGTTAAGGAGGTATTTTGATCAAAAAATGATTGATATTTTCCACCATGTGTTGACAACCACTTATTTTAAGTTTGAAGGAGAATATTACGAACAAGTGGACGGTGTAGCAATGGGTTCGCCGTTGTCCCCTGTCATTGCTGATTTCTTCATGGAATTATTTGAAGAAGAGGCACTAAGCCACGCACCACTCCAGCCGAATTTTTATAGGTATGTCGATGACACTTTTGTGATTTGGCCCCATGGCAGAAACAGTCTTGACCAATTTCTTGCGCATCTCAATTCAATCCATGAAAATATTCAGTTCACAATGGAATTGGAGGAGGACGGTTGCCTGCCATTTCTTGATGTGCTTGTTGTTAAACGTGCTGATGGTTCGCTGGGACACACTGTGTATCGGAAGCCTACCCATACCGACTTATATTTAAATGCCAACAGCTGTCATCATCCGGCACAACGAAACTCTGTATTAACTACCTTGTTACACAGAGCACGAAGGATTTGTGACAAACATAGCCTGGCTGGTGAATTGGACTATCTCCGGAAAACGTTTTTAAATAATGGTTATAATCAGGGACAGATTACTCGTGCGTTTAAACAGAAGGAAAATCGACGGAGAGATCAGATTAATACCAAGGGCCTTGCGTTTCTGCCGTTTGTGGGTGCCCTAAGTTTCAAAATAGGTAGACTGCTATCACAACACGGAGTCAAGACAATTTATAGACCACCCACTAAAATTAGTAACTTGGTCGGCAGCGTTAAAGATGACCTAGGTTTACGAACCCCTGGTGTATATTATATACCATGTGAATGTGGCCGCGGCTACATTGGACAGACACAGCGATGCATTGTTCAGCGATGTGTAGAGCACGCCAGAAATGTTCGTCTTGGGCAAGAAGAAAAATCTGCGGTGGCCGAACATAGTGTGCAAGAGGGTCACACTTTTGAATTTGAAAAAACAACCATTTTAGCCCGGGTCAAAGATTTTTGGGCCAGCGTTATTACAGAGGCTGTGGAAATTAGATTAACTGATTTATTAGTCAACAGGGACACTGGTTATCAACTCAGTGCGGCCTGGAACCCGGCGATTAAAATGCTGAAACAGTTTCGCGTCGGTCTCGAGCAGAAGAGCGGATGACGTAATCGCCTTGTGTTGGTTTTTGTCTTCCACCGTTTCCGTAGCAGCGGCTGAATAAACAAACAGTTAAACATTGACATCAGGTTGAAAATGAAGGCAGAGATGGACGCCTTCGAAACGTCCCGCAAATATGACATATTAACACGGCTGGAAGCTCGAGAAAAATATATTAAGGTTATGGATTCTTACTGCAATTTTTGCGCTGATTTAACTGAAGCTTTTTTATGTTGAATAGTATTTCTGTATCAGTCACAGTTTTCGAGTTATTCGGATTTTGATTTCTCAAAAGATTCCCAAATTTTGAAATATATATTTGGTGAAATAGCTGAATAGCTAAAGAATTTTTACTGTATATGTTGAAACTTTTTAACTCTCATACGTTAGACAAAATTTATAGTACGTATCGCAGATATAATATTGTGGTATATATTATTTTTTCTTTTATACTTACACTGCCTTTCTTGTCTCCGATAATTATCTAACCAGAGATTCTACTATAACCGTGGCGCTTCAACTTGAGGATGGATTCCAATGTATCTTGGCAAGACAAATCAAAAATGAAGAATACAATTTTTTGATATCCTGATTAATTCTTGAGATATACTATTTCAAAAGTGAGGTGCGATGCAGAAGAAAAATTTCTCTATAATCAAACTTGATGATGGATTCTTATGTAACACAAAGGGAAAAATCGGAAGTAAATAATAAAAATGTTCGATATCTCGCTTAGGTGGTTTCATTGGGATGCTGCCTGGACAAAACAACTATTTTTCCAAAGCCATAATGAACTACACGCTGGGCATGCACAATATGTGTTTTGTTTTCTTCCTGCTGGTTGTAGTTAGATTGAAAAACAACCTAGACCAAAGTAAAAACGTCACCAAAGGCATAAGGAACTATACGAATAACTAATTTTTGGTAGTCGATATCTTGAGAACAAAGAAAGATATCAAAACACTTTACTATTGATTTTAGATTTGTCTCGCAGAATTACATAAGAACCAATCATAAAATTGCGACGGCATGGCTATGATAGTCCTACCCTGCAACCATATTGCGCCAGCATGGAACGATTCTATTTCCCATTGTTACATTTATACATAATGTGTATGGTTTTATGACACTCTTCACTGTGTTTATCAGATTAAACACTGGAAAGTAATCCAGAACTTGAGGTCCACATCTCATCCGAAATGCAGATATGAATTTACCATATGTTTCCCAAATTCCTTGTAGTGGTTCTTTGTTTGTTAAACATATTCCGTAATTACATCTTTCTTCAGTTTCTCACCTGATGTCCCACGAAAACATCTTTGTTTATTTTTCATGATAAAATACGAGGAAAGATTATTTATGGCAGTCAGTTTAAGAAAACGGACAACAGTTACAACGATGTGTTCTAACTCCATTCACAACAATTTTTGAAATGTATTTAAATTTGTAGACAAGAGTCGCAACCGGAAAACGTCTTTCTTCTGAGTTTCTTTTTAATTTATTTCTTACATCAAATCGTCAGTAAAATTAGATAGTCACCCATCCCTTGGTTTGTTATGAACGTTTTCACTTCCTGCATTAAAATGTCCAACTTATTTCAGCACCTTTACATCAATTACTGAAGTCGTCAAATGTAACCAGATGAGCCTCTGCTGAATTCACATTTCTTACATTCTCTCGAACCATGGTTAAATTTCACGAATCATCGACTACAGATGAAGCAAAGATGAATTTCCGCGCGCATTAGTAGATCTGGAGGTGCAGCGATTGTGCTTGTAAGATCAGCTTGGGCGACGGCAGTAGACATATTTCGGATTGAGCACCATTTTCGAGAAACCGCAGAATACAGCCTAGGTCCAGTTCCATGACCTGGCCGTATTCGCATCAGCTCTGTTCAAACAACCTGCAAAGGTAGGTTACCACGGCGCGTGGTTTTGTAGACCGCGTCATATCAGCCGAATTGTAGGGATCAGCACGCGCCTCTGGCTGGCGTTGCCGTCTCCCCACCACCTTGCCAAGTGTAGTTTCAGCTACCCGGGCGTTTGATGTTTACCGACTGGGTGACGGATAGAGGCGCGCCATCCTTGCCAGCACAGCCGAGTCCCTTCTCACTACCCGCTCTTAGTCGCTGGACCGGCCCATCCGCAAAGGCGCGAGCAGTGGAAAGCTAGCCAAAGGCTAGCTGCTATATGATATTGCGTGATGCACTGTTATGGGAATCTGCCTAACAAGATGTGCTACTTGGAGCGAACCCTTTTAAATATACTCTATTTGTTGGAAAGGTTGTTTCATTCCCATTAATACTATAAGGTTCCCTGAAAGCGAACTACCAATAGGTTATATCCTCCAACCTAAGTTTATATAGTACCCATTCAACACCGCAACCAAATCGAATCTACCCTTTTATGTTTCCACTTCACACTTGAGATTTTAGGAGTAGGTAACTCATCCTATTATTGATCTCTGAAACCATAGCCAGATTGATTTACGATAGGCTCCTGCGAAGATTTTATCTAACATTAAGTCGAGTCACAAAAAGTTCAAAAACTGATAACAGACAGATATTCAAGATAGTAATCGCTCTGTTGACTTCCCAAACCTGTGACAAGCACCTACTAATTCGTTGTCCCGTAATACATGACGGAGAAAGTAGCGCATCCGAACAGTGGCGACGAAGCGCCATATGCATCGTACGTGGAAACCTACTTCACTTTGCGAACAGGCATCTCTGTCACTTAGAACCTGGTTGGCGAGCAGAAATAACAGCGTTTCTGGAATTATATTGTCTATTTTATATGTTTTTGGATGTTTTCCCAAGAGAAGCAGCTATCTACTACATACGATAAAATAATTTACAATTGCATAATTTAAATATTTTAAATGATTAACTTCAGACTCCCGTCGGTGATAAAAACGTATCATTTTATGTTCGCAGGTGTTGGACTTAAGCTGGAATCAGATGAGAACTCTTTCGGCACATCTTCTAAGGAATATTCATAAGCTGAAGGAGCTACACCTCCAGGTAAAAACATGGGACACTGTACTCTAACCGTATCACTTGTATTTTTTTAATTTATTTATATATCTTTATATTTTTAAACGATCTGAAATCTGCATTCTTAGTAACAACAATTGTAAAAACGCATTTTCTTACACTTGTCGCAAATGCTTGTGTCATTTAGGACCGAATGCAGAAACAAAATATGCTACGCCATGCAACGTTTCCTTCGCGAATACTGTTATTTTTGGCATAACTTTACACTGGATAAAGCTAACGTTCTTTTTAGCATAGGCTCTATATCTGGCTGTACTTCATGTCTGATCACTCCATCTTACAATGCAAAGTAATTTAATTACAAACATATTTTTTCAAACATTAAAAAATTAAAAAAAAAATGCTGGGAATGTAGTTAATACTTGAATATCAGGTATTTAACTATGTATTCTGTAACAAAACCTCCAAGTTTAAATTTGTTTCATGCGGTTTTCTCCCCTTTTTTTATACGCTCTTGCTCTAGTGGTTTTTCACATTATGCTGTCCTAAGTTTAGAATGAACTGAGAAACAACTCGTTCTGCGTTTAGAGTTGAACGATTTTATATTTCTTACAAGTTTCGCTTCTTTCCAACCGAAGTCTGAAGCTTATACAGAAAGAACGACTTATTTGTTCAACCTAACTAACTTAATCGATTTATAAAATAAGAGGTTCTTTTCTAGCAAAAAGAGTATATGGTAGAGTGCTTTTGTAAGTCTACTATCAATTAATCCAATAATATTTCTTCTGTAGGTAGCGGATAGCTTTTGCCCATAGATATAACTCTAATAATTTCTTTAAATTATGCTAACATGGTGGTGTCAGTGTACATGTGAGAAATTCCGTTAGAAAAAGTTACAGCGAAAAGAAAAATTCATTGAGTGATTCCAGTATAATTATTTGAAAATAATTTAGATGAATTCTAATAATTTTTATAAGCTGATAAGGAATTATAAACAATAAAAAAATTAATATTTAAAACAATTAAAATGAATGTTTTTGTAATATTATTTGTAAGGACTAGAGCATCAAATTTTATGTGAAACTGTTTCCACAGATTCAAGTTACTTCAGTTATTACAGTGGATTAATTAAACTGGCCGTCGATATTTTCTGTTTCTAGGGCAACTTTTTGGAGGCAGTGCCTGGGGATCTACTGTACGAGTGCACGGATCTCCGCCACTTGTTGCTGTCAGACAACCGCTTGTCGAGTGTCCCGCCTCAACTGCTGACGGCCTTAAAGCAGCTGCGAACCCTGAAGATGGCAGGCAATCACCTACAGACTCTACCTCCAGGCTTCTTCGACAGCAACAGTCATCTGAATGTTATCGACTTATCACACAACAATATCGATAACCTTCCTGCAGGTAAGCACTACAACCTGTTTTCATTTCTTATTATCAAAAACATTATTTTTAAAAGGTGGTTTTGTGTGATCAGCCATCTTTTTTCCCTTCTTACTTAACCAAAATCAATAAATGAAGTATCATTTTAAAAATTAAGATCTGCGCTTTGGTAACAGAAAGGAACTTTTAGAAATTAAGGTCACGGGTATGCGATAGTTCAAAGTCAAGCTGCTAGGCTTCGCTGGTGTCTATAAGGAGTGTCAGTATTACCGCTAGGTAGCAGCACCACATATCGAAATTTTTCCAAGTACCTTTCTATGACAAATTCAAATCTGATATTTGAATATTTCTATGAGGCACACTTTTAACACGTTCATATCAGTTTAACTTGTCTATTGTAATGTTAAAAATCGGGAAGCTGATGTTTTAACAACTTCCAATTCGTCGATTGACTTTAAAATTTGTACTCATTTTCATTCCCTGTGAAAATATAATATTAAATAATTATAATTTCATTGTATACTAATAAATCAGTTAGCTTAATTTGAATTACTTCTCGCAGTCGAAATCTTAAGGGAGGGTCATATATAAAAATTCCACTATGCATCAGGCGTTAAGGATAATTATAATTCCAAGATACCTCTGTCTCTCGTTGGTTTAGGAGCAGCTTTAATACTAAGTTTTGGATGGGGGGAACATCTTGATTTTGTGGAAAGAATTTAAAAATATCATTAGTTGGAGTAGAGCACACTGAAATGAGCCAACTGTCAAGGAAGTCGTATTGCCAGCTGTAAAGGGTGTCCTGCGCATAAACGTACCCGGGACCGGTAGCGAGGAATCACCTCTGTCCAGTTCTCAAGAGAGAACAAGAAGTTTGATGACAAGAAGACAGAGACAATCACACATATGGCACCTTCACTGCCTTAAGTTTCAGGCAGGTGGGGGGTGGAGTATTTGTCCGAAGACATTGCCTCCAATATCACGAAGGGGTTACAATACTCTTGGCTTTCGGTGCGTCTTCTTGTTGGGTGTCAGTTTGCTAATATACTGAGCGGTCTTCTATGCCTGTCATAGCCATTGTCATAGCGTCCAAGCGAGTTGACCACAGGGTTGTTGCATTGTCTGATGTTATTGTAGAATTTTTCGGCCAGCTGGCGGAATCTGTCCTTCAATCTAGGTATGCCGGCGGCCTCGTGGAGTGCATCCGTGGGGAACCGGCACGGGAGGTGTAGGGGTCTCTTTAGGGCCCTATTTTGAATAACCTGGAGCTTTCTGATTTGCCTGTCACTGGCGTATGCCCACACAGGACATGCATACTCCATAATAGGGCGTATGAGCGAAGTGTATATCTTAACTCCAGTGGAAGGGGCTAGCTTGCTATCCTTATTTAGTAAAGACTATGGAGCCTGGTGCTTGCTCTACGACGGACTTCGTTGATGTGGCTACACCAGTTCAGTCTTTTGTCTAGAGTCACCCCCAGGTAGTGTGCCGTGATGGACGATGGGATTGCTCTACCATATAGGCGAAGTGTTGGGTCAGGATTAGCTGGTAGACGGGCACCGAGTCGTTTGGTTAAAATAATGGCTTGAGTCTTGGTGGGATTTATATCAATACGCCACCTCCTAGTCCAGGCCTCTGTTACTTGGAAAACTTCCTGCAGTCGTCGGGTGGCCAGTGCTCTACTGCGGCTGGAGGCCAAGTACGCGGTGTCGTCGGCGTAAGTAGCAGTCAGAACACCATTGCTAGTCGGTACGTCTGCAGTGTAGAGGGAGTATAGCACGGGCCCAAGCACGGAGCCCTGTGGCACTCCTGCCTCAATGTTCCTGGTAGAGGAGTAAGCTTTGTCCACCTTTACGCTGAAGGTCCGGCCGGTGAGGTAGGATTTTAGTAGGTTCAAGTATGGCCCCGGGATGCCCTGTTCGTAAAGCTTGAGCAGGAGCCCCAGATGCCACACGGAATCAAAGGCACGCGAGATGTCCAGCAGTACCATAGCGCTGTAGTTCTTGAAATTAAAAGCATGGGTCACTGCTTCTACTACCCGCATCAGCTGCTGGGTGGTGGAGTGGCTGCGTCGAAATCCTAGCTGGTGATCTGGAATAACATTGGCGTCGTCAATGAATGCAGACAGGCGTTTTAGTAGCAGCCGTTCAAACACTTTGCGGATGGCTGGGAGCAAACTTATGGGCCTATAGTTCTGAGGTAGGTGTTTGTCTTTCCCGGTCTTGTGAATACCCACAATTATAGCGTGTTTCCACAATTGAGGGTAATGCTGACGTCTCAAGATGGCATTGAAGATAGCTGCGAGGTGAGCAGAGGCCTCTGGTGGTAGGTGCCTGAGGAGAGTGTTGCTGATCTCGTCACGCCCTCGTGGTTTGTGTGGGTGCAGTTTCGACAGGTAATTGTCTACCTCCTCCGGGGTGATGTCATCTATTTGATGGTCATCTTCAGCGTCGAGATATACCCTCAGGCGCCGATGGACTGCAGTGAGGTGGGTGGGGTCCACGTTTGTTTGCGAAGGCCGAAAGTTCTTCACAAAGACATCAGCCAGTGCGTTGGCCTTTTCCTCCGGAGTGACGGCTAGGCCTCTTTCGCCGTGCAGAGGGGGAAGACGCTGCCTTCGCCTGATGAGTCTTCTTGTTTGTAGCCATAGAGACCCTTCCTCCGGATGGAGCATAGAGACTATTGCATCCCACTCTTGGTTCCAATGTTGAATCAGGGAAGCTTTAATATCCCTCTGCAAGCGATTTAGTAGTCTCCTGGTCACTTGATTTTTCGTGAGCTTCCACTCTAATCGACAAAGACTCAAGCTATTATGCTGACCAGGCGCCTGGTGAAGCGTGACTGACGGCAAAACCGTATCCGTAACTTGCACCTAAATGGTGAAGACATCGAGTGGTAGCTAAATACCTCAGCGTGATTCTGGACATTCGTCTAACCTGGAAACATCACATTGAGGAGATACAACGAAACGTTGCAGCAAGGCTACACGAGTTTTACCCAATACTCACCTGGAATACCTCATTGTCAGCGAGCACCGGCGTCAGTATTTACTGTAGCCTAATACGTCCGGTGATTGAATATGCGTGCCCTGTGTGGAGGTACGCATCCATGGCCGAACTGCAAACGATGCAGAGCAGATCACTTCGTCGAGCACTACATGTGCCGAACCGATTTCCGACAGCAGACCTGCATGAAGCAGCAGGTGTCCCGCTGCTCCAAAAAAGAATAATGGAAATAACCAAATCTTTCTATAGGGCATCACGAAATTCAACTTACCCACTGATCACCAACCTCTGCCAGTGTTATACTAATTTTGACAAACACAAAAGACTATTGTCAATTCTAACTAATAACTGAAACTAACAAAGAGCAACCAAAAGACAAACCACCAGTAAAGAGACTAAATATGTAAGATTTAAGGAAAATTATAGCGACATAACCTCCACCACAACCGCTTGCAAATGGAAAGCAGAAATTGCTCACGAACGGCGAGAGTGATCGAAGCGTGCTGTAGAGAGGATATTATTGACTGTAAAGAGAAGTTCTGCCAGCCTACGTTTTTTTTTTTTTTTTTTTTTTTTTTTTTTTTTTTTTTTTTTTTTTTTGAAAAATTAGCATTTTAAAAAAATCTACGGATTTTTGGCTCTTTTTTATTTATTGAACTTTCTTACATTCAATTTTTTTTTTTAAATCTCAGCGTTTAGTGTTAATGAGTTACACAATTGTCAGTAATTATGAATCTTTTCCTTGCAACTGCTCGCGTAAACCAAAGTCTGAAATAAAGCACATATTTTGTTTGCTTATACATTTAAATTCAACCTTAAAAGACCGTAATACAGAACTATCAACGCAGTCTTAATGCCCGGTGATATGATCATTGACACCACATTACAAATCAGTGCCTTCCGAGAATCACTCAATGTCCGTGTAACCGATACCTGAGAATCACAGGGGCCTCAGTTTAACATTTGGAGCAGCAGGATTTGTAAGAGAATATTCACTAAATCAACATATCTGACATCTTCTGTTACAGAAGATATGTTAAATTTAATGTCAACACAGAAAATGTATCGTCAAAAATAAATGATAAATAAATAAATGAAATAAAAAACGTGTAGACGTAGCAGTTGTATTTGGAATTTTAAAGACTTGGAAATAAATTATTCTTAATTGTGACTTTCTCTTTAATAATTATTTCATTAGTTTAGCGAATCTCTGGATTTTTATACCCAACCTAGGGAAATTTTAGCAGCCGCCTGCGGATATTCAAAGCTACAAGGCTGCCAGCACTGGCAAAGAGCAAGCATTTTTGGCCTACCGTACCCTTTCAGAGAAAAAACAAATCTTGTCCTTCTTGTAAGCAATAATGTAAACCATAGTAGGCCTACTCCAACTTTCTTGGGCTCGTATTTCACTTTTTCAAACAGTAATTCGATGGCGTGCAGTATGTCATTCGTAAGAAAGGTTTTTAAAATTATTTTATGAAAGGATATTAACAATATTTGTTTATTTTTCACAGTTTGGCTAAGAAATATGGAAAAAATAATAATTCGAAGGTAGGCAGAAAAGAAATGGACACAAGCTTGTAGAGGGCGAACGAAATGACGTTTAGAAGGTCGCTCGGCGGCAGGTGGTAGTAACGTTACACCTGTATACGCATGCGCAGGTTTGAAGTCGCTGAATTCATCCCGTGTATTTTGAGAAGCGGAAGTATGGAGACGTGTTTTAGTGCTGTTTCAACGCGAGCTAAATAGCATGCTGTTATCGAATTTTTAATTGCAGAAAAAGTGACTTCTAGAGAGATTCATCGTCGTTTAAAGGCTGTTTATGGTGTCAATGTTGTTGATATTTCTGCTGTCAATGGATGGACAGTATAATTTCGTGATTGCGAGCCTAGAAAAGCCATTATTGTTGATTAGAATGCAGAGGACGTCTGATCACTGCTATAGACGGTTAACATCGCTAACTCATCAACGATTTGATTCAAAATTACGGGCGAATCACTCAAAAGCGTACGCAAACCATATTGGCATATCGAAGGAACGCATCAGCTTCATCATTGAAACACAGGCTTACTGTAGAGGCTCTGCGAAACCTGAAGTTTCAACCTATTCCGCACCCTCCTTACTCCTCCGATCCTTCACCGTGTGATTTTTATTTCTTTCCTCAAGAAAGACCTCAAGGATAATCATTACACCTCGGACGATGAGCTGAAGGCAGTTGTAAAATCCTGAATTCGGGAAAAGTTTGAAGAACTTTTCAGTGACGAAATAAAAATAACTTGTTACACGTTTCGAGAAATGTGTTACACTTAACGGTGACTATGATGATAAATAAATATATAATTTTGCAGCTTAACAACTGTACTTTTTGGTCGATCTTTCTGATTATTTTTATTTGTATTCTACAAGCATGTCTGATTTTTTTTTTCCAGCCTACCCTCGTATTATTAATTAGAGAGCTGAGTTTTGTGGAATGACACCAGTGTTTCTATATTTGCTGATCTATTTTTCATCAGCAATCTTCAATCACCGCAAACCATTACTGATAATCTGCTTCTTTTCCTAGCTAGTAAACTGCTGACTACACTAAATCTTCTTTACTCTGCGTATGATGATGGGAATGCAATAAAAAACCTCATTGACACAACCCATAAGGCCGAATATGACACTGGAAAGCAGGGGGTGTTGACTGGTTCACAACTTTCCCTGAATTTGCCTTGGACCAGAAACGGCCCCTATGATCTCTTTAAACGACCACCGGTAGACGGTAACGTCCCCATTGGGAATCTTTGGTATAGAGCATGGACAGGGGATTGCGTACCGCGTACAGAAACGAGGGCTGGATGGTCAGTTCATTTCCTTTTTCTTATTTACTAGCCATAGTTACCATCCTTACACACTGGAGTTTCTCTAGTCATGTAATGAAATAGTACAATAATTCTGGTAAAGGCATTTCCAATGGTGGTAATTGTGTTTTTTCGCTCATGCAACACATACCTGCTGTTTTTTCTTCTGAATTTCTTGGCACCGCAGAATTGACACACTCGATCCATTTTGCCAAAGACTTTTTTTGTGCTCTTTAATGGCATCATAAACATAATTTCATATGCCTTCCTCTCATAATACCTCTGTCCATTTCACAAAAAGACTGGGACGAAAATATCAGAATACTTTTCATACACCTAATGTCGCAGGCACTTCGTACGCATGGCAAACCAGTACCAATGAATACTTCTCAGCTACTACAGCCCTAACATATTACGGATAGCACTATCAACATTCAACATCAATGGTCTCTGGAGCGTAACAAAACAGTCTTGTAATAACAATCCCGTGTGTACGTAAACACCTGTTGACAGGGATTCTAACGACTGAGCATTCCGCCCCTGTCTTAGTCACCTCAACCTACCCCGATATTGCTACCAGAAACAGGGCACCTACAGTTTAATGTCGAATCCGAATCACGGAAGCTTTCTGGTTTACTTCACATTACGCAGCAAGCTGTGCTAGAGGTGAAGTTTGGCTTGAGGGTCTATGAAAATCCCCGCCAAGACAGGGATTCAAACCGGGTACCTTTCGACCACCAGTCAGACACCTTAACCACTGAGACACCACATCGCAAATACCCAAAAATAACTGGAATAGCATTTCCGTGGGCGGAGCTTGTGTAGTACACGTTTCTGCCGCTAGGCGTTTATAGTGCACCTCATTGTCAGTTCAGTGCCGCCTGTGTTGTCGACATGCCTTGTTCTGTTAATCTGCAGTGATTGTTTTTGCTAGCACTGTTTTGTTATTGTTTCGTTTTTGATGATGGCAAGTTTAAGTGAAAAACGTGAAGCTGTGAAATTTTGTTTTCTTCCCAGTAAAAATGCTGCTGAAACTCTTTTAATGTTGAAAACAGCTTACAAAGATGACGCTATGGGAAAAACTCAAGTGCGCGTGTGGTTCGCTCCGGTTTAAAACTGCTGACATATCGATAGATGACAAACCTCGTTCTGGACGTCTATTAACTACCCGAATAGACGAAATTGTAGAAAAAATTCGAGAGACCGTCTACAAACAATTGATCAACCGTCAGAGATTAGTTATCTTGGAGCTCGGTTCAGCGAATTTTAAGCGAAGATTTTGAAATGAAAAGTGTTGTTGGCAAATTTGTTCCTCGGGCTCTGACTGATAATCAAAAAGAACGTCGAGTTGAAACATGTCGTGCTGTGAAACAACAGCTTGAAATTGATCTAGATTTTCTGTCAAAGGTCATTTTACTGGTGGTGAGTCATGGTGTTATGGTTACGACCCAGAAACAAAGCAACAGTCAATCCAATGGAAGACGTCATTGTCACCCCGTCAAAAAAAAAAAAAAAAAAAAATGCCGTCTAATTAAACATTAAAACGTTGCTCATTTGCTTTTGTAATGCCAAGAGCGTAGGTTATTCACAGTTTGTTCCACTACATCAGACCTTCATTAAATCCGTTTATTTGGAAGTTTTAAGAAGATTGCGCAACAGTGTTCGTCAAAAAATACCCGATTTGTGGCAGACAGGAGACTGGTTCTTCCACCACGTCAATGCACCTACACACTCAGCTGTCACTGTTAAGCAATTTTTGGCTAAAAATGGCATGGTTCCGCTGCCCCACGACCTTCACCGCCTTACCTGCCTCCGTGTGACTTTTCTTATTTCCACACATGAAAAGAGGCATGAAAGGACACTGAATTTACAACACTGAAGAGGTCTAGAAAAAGACGAGAGAAGAGCTGTCAGACATTTATAAAGATGACTACAGAAAATGTTTCGAACAGTGGAAGCACCGGTGGGACAAACGTGTTAGTTGTAAAGGGTAGTATTTTGAGGGACAAGGTTGTTTTGTAAAAAATTTGAAAATATATAGCTTTTAAAAATAATTCCAGTTTTCTTATACCCACTCGTATACTGCAACATTACCATGTCGTTGGCGTGAATTCATAAGATTTTTTTACCCATAAAATAATCTCCAAACACGCCTAAAGAAGTTTTCGCGTCAAAAACTAAAAATCTAACTATTCCACAACCCTACGGTTCGTCGAATCTTACAGTTTAACGTGGAATCAGAACTACGGAGGTTTCCCAAATCACTCCAGGCAAATGCCGGGATGCTTCCTTCAAAAGGCCATGGCCGAATTACTTCCCATTCCTTGCCCCCATCCATGCCCACCATCCTTTCCCGTCTCTAAAGACCTCGCTGTTAAGAGACGTAAAGCAGTTAAAAAAAAAAAAAGAACTACGGAACGTCCTGGCGTAACTCATTTAATGAAATAAAACTCTAAGACTTCCTGCTCACCACGGGATTTAAACCCGCTACCAGTGAGAGAAACTTTCGAAAGTAGGCCCCTTCACCGCTGAACTACAAGACCGCCTTGTTTTGCAGAATACCCGTGTTAAGTACTATCAAAATCGGATAAAAACTGTGGGTTTGAATGAATAATATTGTAAAAAAAAAAAAAAAAAATCATTTTTATAAGTTAGATACGAGTATGAACTATCCTTTCATGGCTATCCAAGTGCAACACGCCATCTTATAGCAACAGATATACTGTTAATATTAGCATGTTGGCGATACGAACTCATAAGATTTTACCCATTCACAAAGCGTCAAATGCGTATATCATACGCGCAATGGGTCATAGCGTGATGGTGACGGCATAGCATGTCGGTGACGGGAAGCTGCGAGGTCACAGATTTACCCCCCTCCAAACATCGCCTGTAATAATGAATGTCGAGATGTGCAGGCTTGACTATTCTTAACGTTTAAAATTCAGTTAATCAAAATCTGATGGCAATACAACATCTTTGTGCATGAAATTCAAAACCGTCTTATACAGTATGCGAGCCACCTGTGAGCGGAAACGCCATTTGACATTCTTTACAGGATAATCTTCAAGAAGATAGTCCAACACTTCTAATTGTGCAAGGACGCAGAAAATCTGGCAATCGCACAACTTGGTACAAGAGTGCAAATCAGTGACAAAAAAGGCCGCCAATTAATCTGGCCACAGCTGACAGCACATCGGAAAAGGATAATTCACGGGGACTAGTCCTAATTAAGACAACACAATAAGGAATAGGATGAGATACGTTATATTTACAGGTATTCGGAAAATGAAAGGAATCTCCTACGATTTTGTTTACTGTAATAGGCGGGGGTTTGACTATTTGCTCGATGAGAGTGACATAACCGTTCGATTCCTGGCAAAGTTGGAAGAAGGGGTGGGGAAGATCTAAAGGCCCATTTAGACGACCCGTTCCCGATCACCTGCCCCGTCCCGATTTCCCTCTGCTCCCGTCGACAGAGTGTTGCATTTAGACGACCCGTCGGCCGGCCCGATCTGGTACTATCGTACTAGCGGCCTACCACACGCGTATATCCGTCTTGCTCTGCACGTTCCATTCAATAATACTAGTAATAAAAGTAGTTAGTCACAAATTTTATTAAAGTTCTAATATTTAAATGAAATATGAGTGGCCCATATTTATCAAAACTACAAATTCTTGGTGTAACCCTGACGACCTGACATTATGCGAAAAGCCTAGGAAAAAGAAAAAAGACGTGTGCCAAGCAATTATATTTACAAAGGCATGTATTCAGTCACTTGACTCTTAGATGTGTTGGATGGTGAAGATTTTAGGAATTTATAGCGGACGACAGGTGAAATGCCTCATTTCTCGCGTCTTTGTTGAGACAGAGTGCATGTGAGGTTAGGGTTGCCATCCATACTGTATTATAAAGTACCATATTTTATTTTTGGCTGTTACACTTTTCCCTACGAATAAAGTATGCGAAATAAACACATTTAACTGAACGTTCGTCTGCTAGTTTCACAACCTTCGGCAAGAAAAAGTGCCTATAGGCCAGCGATTTTTTGTTCGCTCGCATCCTTTGATTACCGCATCGGAGTCGAGGCAATAATGGTGGACCATTCATACTGTTGTACTCCAGCCGACTCATGTCCGCTCGGCGTTATTTCTGAACATAACCATAAACTGATGCGGAAACAATTATTTTTGGTAGACTATACAATTCAATTAATTTACAAACGACATGTTAGTGCTTATGATGAAACGAAATAAATGCAATATGGTGGGAAGGGAGAAACAGAGCGTCCATAAATTTAAAAACGATTCCTTTTTTTGCTATATCAGATGTAGAATGTGGCTCCAGCTGTAACACTGAAATGAAACCAACAATTAATAGCTAGTCCATTAAGCAAGAAAATATATGTATTTGAGGCAATAAATAACTAAATTTTAATTTTTTACCTTTCATATGATTTTTATTTTCCTCTTCAAAAGACTAATATGCTTTTTTTTTAATAAGTCGGCAACCTTATGTAAGATGTCCCACAAAAATCTTGTAGGTCTCGTACACCTCCAGCAACTCTGTCAATACTTGTTTTTCTTGCTTATCTGATGCATCCATCACAAAATAATAGAAAATGGGGAACCAGGCAGTGTGAGCACAACCTTCTGAGGCCTTACACGGCCAGTTTTAAGGGCAGAGTGGTGGGGGCCCGGCTTACCTTCACCCTTTCGCCCAAATCGGATGGAATTTCCAGCAAACCTCCCTGCCAGGTCTCGCGGCAAAAACGTGACCAGGAGCTCGCTTTAGACCACCCGTTTTCAGGGCCGAAAGGGGCGTGGCCACGATTTTCGGAGACCAGGTCGGGTCGTCTGAATGGGCCTTCAATGCTAAACACCAGGACTGATACAGTAACAGCTAACCCTGAAGGGGACTTACTACACCTCCTTGATTACCGCCACAAGCTCTATGTATACGCCAACTATGAGCCAACGCAACAACTATTAAATCGCCTGTCTTCTGATCACTCGCCGTTGGTACTTTAAGTGGCATTCTGAAAGGCGCGAGTTCGAATCACCGTCTAGCCATTCAAATTTCTATTTTCCATGTTTTAAAGAAATTTCTCCAGGTGAATGTCGGGATAGTTGCTTTAAAATGTAATTGCAAATTTCCATCCATTTCCTTGTCCCCAGTCCTTTACCATCACCTCGACGCTGACAAGGCTTGTGAGTTCAAATAAAAAAAGAAAATGGCAGTCAGCTAGTCGATCGGTCCTGGACTACCGTCGGATGAACTGCGTGCAGTTTTGAGACGTCGCAATAGTGGAATTGGGAAATGGTGCAGCATCGTCGAAGATACTCTTAGCTTCTTTGTCTCCAAAACGATAGAAACGGTAATAATGGCCTAACCGATGCTCAAACCAAGACTCGGCGTCAGGCCAGGTTCCATTATATCTACTTGCTCATATCACAAATAAATATCTGATCACGAAGGAATGGAAGCTAACGAGATTTGGAGCTACACACCTCTTAATTAACCAAATGCAGTAAGATCTGA
>JARYHS010013631.1:103263543-103355812 GCA_031002005.1 Vandiemenella viatica
TTCAATGCTATAGCAGTTTTATGTAACCTTCTTATAGGATGCTTCCATAAACAACTTCATCTCCTCTTCAGATTTCCTCGTTTCGTACTTCTCGGTTCACTTGACACACTGATCATATCAAATGTTTCCAGATTTCTTCTGTCGTAGCTCAGTTAAATCATATTTTTCATCCGTGCTACACACTGAGACAAAAAAGCACTCAGAAAACTCACGCGAACTGCTGTTTCACATCTTGCTTTTTAATTAACGCCTTTTTAATTGTGTAATGAAAGTGATTCCCGAGATTCCGCAGGCAATGCTGCTGAAGGTTTAACACAATCTTTACTTATTTCTAATATACACTAGTGTCAAAAATTAAAGCAACAAACCGCTATTTCTCCGTCCTGTGTCTAATTCACAATATAATCATACAAACTGTTAACAGATGTCTGTCCGAGGGGGGACCAAAAAAAAAAAAACGGGAAATAACGTCTTTATTTCTTAATATTTTTACACCAAATTTTGATCACCTTCAAAGTGTTCTCCACTGAACACAACGCACTACTTGAAATGATCCTTCCATTGCTCCAAACAGTTTTTAAATTCACTTATCGGGATGTTCTTTATGCCTTCCGGCGATTTTTGTTTTACTTACTCCACAGTGGTAAAACACTTTCCTTTCATAACCCTTTTGAGGCTGGGGAACAAAAAGAAACCACGGGGGGCTAGATCCAGTGAGTGGATGGGGTGGACAATCGGTGTCATGCCGTTTTTGGTCAAAAACTGCTTTACGGAAAGGGTGGTGAGAGCCGGCGCGTTGTCATGATGGAAGAACCAGTGACCTGTGTGCCAAAGAACTGACCTTTTCTTCCAGATACTATCCCTCAAGCTTTCAAAAACCTCGTACAGTCATGTTCTGCACGGAAGATGGCATTCTGGTCATCGTACAGTCATGCCAACGATGACGTCAGGGCACCTATGAAACGGGGTAGTGTTTGCTGGGTAGTCGCTTCGTACACATTCACAGACGGAGCAGTATGGCACAGAGAAGACGCCTACCAGACTCTGCGGTGGAGAGGCACATGAAGAATGGAAGCAGGACAGTCTCAAACTGATGTGGCCCGATGGCTTAATGTGAATCGTTGTGTTGTTTCTCTGATGTGGCGACAGTTTACAGAGACCGAAACTGTATCCCAACGACCAGGAGACGACCAACATGTGTGACATCAGAAACAGAAGACCGTTATTTGGCTGTAAGGGTAAGGACACTACGGTACTGCACGGCAACTGGCATCTGACCTCGCAGCATCCACTGGAACAGTTGTATGAAGGCAAACAGTGTACAGAAGGCTTCGGCAGAGTGGCATTTATTGTCTGAGACCTGCTGTATGTGTATCCCTGACGCGTCTTCATAGAAGGGAACGCCTAGAGTGAAGTCGTCAACGTGCCAACTGGACGGCCGAACAGTGGGCCAATGCTCTTTTCACAAATGAGTCCCAATTCGGTCTGGAGAATGGTTCTCGACAGGTTCGCATCTGGAGGAAACATGGAACATGATTTCTGGGCCCAAAAATTGGGGAAAGAGACGGATATCGATGAGGATCCTAATGGTGTGTGCGAGGAGAATGGGGGTTATTGCATCAACATGAGATTGAAGACATCATTGACAGCATGCTGCATGTCCCGCCGTTGTCAGGCCTGTATTGCTGCCAGAGGTAGTCACACCTCATACTGAGCACATTATCTAGTTGTCGGAGTGTGTGCAAATCCGTTAAGTTGGAAAAAACGAAGAACATATTTGTCTACCGTTATGCATGTTGCAGTTGTTTACGTTCTATATTCTTTACATTGTTGCTACTTTGCTATCACCTGTTTATACTGTTTTGCGGCAAAATAAACGCAACCTTGCAAAATTTTCGTTTGTTGTTTTAATATTGGACGCCAGTGTATTTAATTAATTATGTAGTTCGGGAGTTTAAGATTGGCATGAGGTTTCGTGAATTTATCGACTCCCAATGCATTATTGTATTAAATCATTATTTAGCTTCTGCGCTGTTGAGTAACTAAAACAATAAATCCCACTGCAACATTCTGGGTCAGCGGTTCTCAGGCAGTGGTCCCCAGGAAGAATACAGGACACTGCACTCGTACCGTGTAAGGCTATAATCCAGTGTAAGTTATAAACGAATAAATCAGGGGTGGCCAACCCAAATGATCTTGCGGGATCACTTTGGAAACGCATCAAAACTCCGTACGGCGCACATAAAATTATATGTCCCCATATTAGAGTTAGACCCACTATACACATTTTTTTTTTTTTGGAGTGAATATAATTTAATTATTCTGCGAACTCATAACTGTAAACTCATAAGTAAAACAGGCAATATCTGTCACATATTCGCAAGATAATTATTTTAAAATCAAAGTTTATTTTTTCTCATAATTCTGACTGTGAATTTTTGAATATATGGATGCATACATAATACATTTTTTTTAATACATTGGTTTTCACCACTTTGGCCATTATAAAATAAATATTTTTGTAGAAGTATGATGAATCTTGCAGGCCGCAAAAATGGCCACCCCTGTTATAAACGAAACTTTCTAAAAACAATGAATATTTAGATCTGCAGTAAAAATCTATGAGGATGTGACTGTCACTTCACTAATGCGTTTCCTGTCTCAATAGAAAAGAAAGGTTTTTCTTTTAGTATTACGTTAATCACCATGTTATAAGGGTCTTGCTGTAAGTGTAGGTGTTAAAGTCTGCGGTACGTGCACGATAACAATTGTTAGGATTGGTTAATAACATATTGAGGTGTACTGCTCTTGTTAAGAATTACGTTAATTTTTTTGCATAACTTACCAATAAAAATATTATTAATGATTCAAATCGATGATATGAGGAATCTAGATGTTGCTTTACAGACTAAAAAAACCGTTATACCTATGTTTGACATTAATATACGTTTGTTACAAAATTATTCTTCATAAAACCGTGGAAAACCGAAATCTGTAGGTCCGGACGAGAATGGAACTTGCGACCTCCCGAATGCGAAGCCAGAACGTTACCTCTCACCGAATACGTTTCGTCCATTCCTTTCTGAAAACACTCTTTTGGTTCTAACGATCTCGTCGTTGAGTAACCTTGCAGTACTTAAAACTAATGAAAACAAAATGGGCTGAGAAATCGGTCCTTGACACGCACGAAACACTGGGTTTTAGATCCCGCGATGGAGAATACACGATTTGCTAGTGCTGGCTGGAGTGGGGAACTCACTACCTCAGTATTATGCAGCTTAAGACGAGGGAAAGTAGCACAGAACTTACAACACCTGCCTTCCCTCAATTCCATCCTTAAACGTTGTTACGTTTATTTGGAATAGGAAGAAATGCCAATAAATTGGGGGTTAATACTCGTAGTACTCGGAGTAACTACCGCTATTTTTAACGTGGTTATGCTCTTCGTCAGCCAAAGAACCAGTGAAATAACAAATATTCTTTATAACATTGTCAGGGTCGTACTGAATTATAGTAGTTATTAGTAAGTACAGTAGCTTGTTCAGACGACATATGCCGTAAGGTTGAGGGCTGGTGGGATTTTGCAACTTAAGCTGCGTGCCCATGACGTCTTGTAACGGTGGCCACACGTGTAGGGATGAGCGCGCGCCACAGTTTAGCCCTCGCTACCCCGCCACCACCTCCTCACCACGTTGCCTAATTTCGTTTGGCACAGAAAACTTTACAGCAACAAAAGGGGTGCACACATCTGCTGCAAACCGATGGCAACAGCGCACCACTACACACGCCTGTGATGTTCACTGACATAGAGTGGGTAGCTGCGTCTCATCCCCGCTAACAGTTTCGCTCCGTTCATACGGCGTGTTGTTGGCTATCCGTCCCGGGAGCTTTACAGTGCCGAGCGTACATCACCGTCCATAGAACGTGCTAAGTGCTGAGTATGTGGGGGTGATATGCACTTGGTTATTTCCGCCTCGCCAAACTGGCCAACCGAACTTTCATTTTAGATAATCAAGTAAGACTTGAGCAATCGAGCACTCGAGCACTTCGATACCAGAGCTGTTAGCATGAAACTAGGAGAATCGAGCCTCGGAGAATCGACCCTCGGAGAATCAGCCAATCGCTAGCGCCCTTGCTCACCATTGCAGCGTCCATTAATTACGTGTGCTGTTTTTTTTTCAGAATTCCATAACCCCCTCCCCCCCCAGCCCCCATGGTGAGATTTTGTGAGATTTGTCGAGATCTTGTCGGACCCCTCTTTCCCTAAGATGACATGAGATTCTATTTTTTTTTTAGCTCTCCCGCTTCATAGGGCGGTTATAGCCCCCCCCCCCCTTCCACCACCCTATAGTTGGTATCCGCGTAGTTTGTCGATCCTTATTTTTAGCTCTACTATCCTTCAAGAATTTTAAAAAATGACGTGAGATTTCCGTCAACCTTCCCCCTCCCTTGGTGGGATATCGTGGACTCACTCCCTCTTTCACCTCACGTAATTAATGGATGCCCCCTAAGAAATTCTTCCTTTAATTTGGCAAACGGTGTGGACCATAGCTTCCGGCTTGTATACGCTGTATATCGCAGACTTCTGCAGGCAATAAACCTGGAGTATAGCACCTACGGACTTATTCAGTAGACAGAGTACCCCCTCTCCTGTTTGTTCGCATTAGGGTGTGTTGTCAGAGCGATAAGTATTTCTAGCAAGCAGACGCAGAAGACTGAAGGCGTTCTCGACCAGACGACCGCTACCTTTCGCGGAAACGAGGAGTAAGATACGAAGCCACAAGTAAGTGCACACACTCCCCTGACAAAGACCTACTCAAAAAAGGGCCACGACAACATAACATTATATTTACGTACACAAGGCAACCTACTGCCCGGAACTTAACTGTTGCAACACGTATTCCAGAGGCGGTTTACAGAGGTAAAAAACTCCATACTGATTGACTGTGGTATCATTGTGTTCTTCTGGACATTCCGCATCAATCGGAGATAATTCCGGTCCCGTAATAACTCTCTCTCCACCACCACTAGTTCCCGCCGAGGTCGTGGCCCCACGTGGCTTTCTTGCTCAATTGGTAGAGCCAACTACTCTCTGCATTTCAAAGGAGGTTCACTTCAATTTTATCGCGTTTTGCTGGTTCTTCTTCCACCTTCTCAGCATGGCTTTAACTTTTCGCTTTCAAAGTGTCACGATTTTTCTAAATATACTATTATCGATCTTGAAATGATCCTAAATCGTCCGGAGTAGTGGATTCCATACCAAATGATATTATATTGAAATTGTGTAAAACCAGCGGAATACCGTTGCTAAGGACACTCCTCGTGCACTGAAGCGCCGTTTCGTTATTCGACCAATACCTTCCTCGTGTCGTGCATGGGCGGGAGTGATTCTGGCCAACAAATTTGACCCTTTCAAGCTCACGTGGCCAGCAGCCCGGCTGACCATGACATCTTGATAAAGAAGATGGAAGACGGGAAGTTCCCTCCGCCGGAAGCGCAGACCGCGGCGTCTGCGCCCACCGCGGAGACAGCACCACCGCCGCCAACTACCAGGAATGCCAGCACCCAGTGCAGCAGATCTGCACACAAGGCTGACATCCTGCAATGTTATCGATGCCAGGGGTTCAATCACTACGCAAGGCATTGCACCTACGAGCTTAAGTGCGTGCGGTGCGGTGATGAGCACCAGGCAGTGGCCTGTCCCAGGCCAAAGGAGGACCCCACCTGTTGCAACTGTGGGGGTCCCCACGCGGCGTGCCACCGCGCTTGCCTGAGCCGCAAGCGGTTGCAGAAGCAAGAGATGAAGAAGAAGAAGAGCCCGGAGTCTAAACAAAAAGCAAAGTGTCGACAGACCGACAAGCCCGCCGCCAAGACCAGCGGGAACAACAGGGCCATAAACCCGCCGCGAGAACGGGCTCCTTCGCCACGACCTCCTCCAGACAACCCGTCCGGCCGTCCCTCAGATGCTGTGGGCACGGCGCTGATGGGCTTGGATGGGGGCATAAGCTCCTTAAAGTGATCGAGTTGCTTGCGCAACTCGTCACTTGCACCACCAGCGCAGCTGCTGCTCCTCAGCTGCCGCCACTGATACAACTGATAGAAGCCACCAAGACAACCAACCTGACGTGAAGAACAACACCATCATAAAGATTCTGGAGTAAACGTCGAAAGACAAACACTCCACCGAATCTGCCATGAAGATATGGCATTGATGGCTGCTCTGTGTGTGTGTGTGCTCACGCGGGCTGTCCACTGAGGTGGAAGCTGCTAGCTGCCGTCGACAGGAGCCAGCCCCATCCATACCACACCCGCATATCAAAGGACACGATGCAACCAGAGAAGACAATCGGCAATCCCTTCAACGGACAACCGAGCCATCACCACCAATCGACCTGAGATGATACATACCAGAACAGCCGACCAACGCAACTGACACCTACCGATGTCGCAGCTATGAATGCCGAGGAAATAGGGACAATAGAACCAACTAAGGATAATGGTTCAACTGCTCTCGCAGTTGATAACTGAACATTGTTTTTAGATAACAACTTCTCAGACCCAATACAGGCAACTACAGCGTCAGGTAAGCGGTTATCCCACTGCCAAGTAAAGACTCATTTGCCTAATGATTTCCGACAGACTCAACTCAACCATGACCACCAACTCGGGACAGTACTGGAATGCTTTCAACAGACTGACTGGAACAACAACTGCAGTTTCCTACCCTATCATCCACAACAACCGCTCCATTCCCGACGATGAATCAAAAACCAACCTGTTCGCAACCCACCTTGAGCTAACCTTTTCCTGCCCTCTTGAATCACACTTCAACTACGAGATGACTGCTGACATACATGAACGAACCGACACCAACCTACCACCTCTAGCGCCCGACATTCAGTATTATGAGACCACGCCACGACATGATCTAAATTCACCAATAACAACCGAAGATATCCGACAGGCACTAAAAAAGAAACGAAATACTGCTCCCGGTCACGACGCTATCACCTACCGCCACCTAAAAGAATGCCCCCTCTCCTTTCTACAAATCCTATCTCTCCTCTATACCGCAATCTTATATACAGGCATATATCCGGAAAAATGGAAAATATCAAAAATATTGTTATTTCCTAAAGCTAACAAACCCAAATCTGAACCCTCCTCGTACCGCCCTATTAGCCTCACATCTGTATTCAGCAAAGTCTTTGAAACAATTCTAACTCGCCGCATCCACCAACATCTGCAACAATTCCTTCCACTCCCACCCACCCAAGCCGGTTTCCGACCAAACTACTCTGTAGACGACCAGCTTCTCCACCTGACGCAACTTGTGACAAATCAACTAAACAAAAAGAAATCGGCCATCCTCATCTCTTTAGACGTGGAGAAAGCCTTTGACAAAGTTTGGCACGCAGGACTATTATTTAAACTACAGTTATACACACTACCAATAAATTACGTCCGCCTTATTGCAGCCTTCCTTACCAACCGACAAGCCTACGTCATCATTAATAACTCCCGTTCCAGGTACTTTACTCCAAATGCTGGTGTGCCTCAAGGTTCCGTCCTCTCCCCACTCCTTTTCCTATTGTACACAGCTGATATTCCCCAACCACTCTCTCCCATCTACCTCTTACAATTCGCCGACGACACCGCCTACCTTGCTTGCTGCAATAACCTTCAACAATCCGCCAAAGCATTACAAAAACACTTAGACAGCTTTATAGAATGGTGTAACAAATGGAGACTGACAATCAATCCACAAAAGACGCAAGCAATAATTTTTGGACGAACTACAAGACGATTTAGACAACATGACTTTAACATTACAATCTACGGCAAACATATTAATCTCACAAAAACAATCAAATATCTGGGACTGACGCTAGACCGCCAACTTACTTGGACTGCCCACCTAAAGACGATCAAAGACAAAGCTAAAACACGACTTAACTTGATAAAAAGACTGACAGGACATAGGTGGGGTCTAAACGCCCGGACTGTACTCCATACGTATAAAACATTAGTAAGACCTATTTTAACATATGCCAACACCGCTTGGATATCCGCATGCCCAGCCCATTACAAGGCACTGCAAATAATAGAACGCCATGCACTCCGCCTCGCTTACAGAATCCGTCTACCCTTCCCAAACCACACCCTGTACGATAAAATATCCTTTCCGCACCTCCTTCTCTTTCTCGAACGCCTCAGAATATCCTTCACAGTACGCAGAAACAACACACACAACCCACTCTCCACTCCACATATCAAAACTCCAGACGCACTAAAACCATATCACAAATATATACCACCAGCTCTCCACCTCTACACACTACACACATTAAACAATAGAAACTTCAATAGCCTCCCTATACCCAATCAACACATGCGCCCAGAAATATACCCTTCATTTCAATCATAACTGTCAGTCACAGAAGAAAATGAAATACCAGAATTAATAAAATCTATTATGGAACAATCCGGCAATCTTAAAACTGTGTGCAAAAAGTTTTTAAAGTAAAATAAAATTGTAGAACATTATAAAAGCTATATATTAAAATATGTATTGTAACATATACAAAGTATACTGTAAACCATTGTAAGAATGATAAATTGTAACAAATAGACCAGACTTGTAATAAAAAATGTAGGCTGAAGAGCGGGCGTCACCCGCTGCCAGCCCATCCCCATGTGTGGGGAAATGAAATAACAAATAAATAACAAAAAAAAAAAAATTTGTTTGTTTATCGTAATAACATTATTATTTAGGTGTTGTTCTTCCTTTTCGTCCCGGTTATCATAGTATAAAAGGATGGCGTTGTCATTATAATGCCACTTATTAAGGATGGATAAATTACTACTTTCTTGTCACTGTGACATCCATCACAGTTACTTGAAACAATTGTGCTAATATGTTTCACCAGATGGCAACTTGTTCGAAATCACAAGGTGGTGAAATGTGAACAGTCACGTTTATTATACAATTGAAACTAGCTGTGGCTCGGACACGTTTAGAATAGTGCTGGTACCTGCCACCAGGTGGCAACGCATAGAAAATCACTGGCACAGTGAAACAAACAACTAAAACTCACGTTTAGAGAACGTTCAGACGAATGAGTGTGAGCTTTCTAATTTGCGTTAACAAATAATTAGTTTTTTTAATTGGGAATCTGTGGAATTTGTTCAATTGGAATGTTTCTCTAGTAGAGAGAAATTATAGTTACCCTGAAAAAGCTTATATTTTCATCGTTAAGGTTCAAATGTTTTAATTTAATATTAAACAAGTAATTTTACAAAATGAATTATACATAATAACTTTTTCTAATTTTACTGACATTACAGCTGTAATGTAAAGTGTCTGACAACAAGAGCAGTTATTTTTAATTTTTAATCTCAAAATTGAACTACAGTTGTTCTGAAACAATTACTGTCAAAATATTTTTAAAAAAGTGTATTTTTAACCGACTTCAAAAAAGGAGAAGGTTCTCAATTCATCTGTTTTTTTGAATGTATGTTTAGCGATATTTTCGCCAATTTTGAACCGATTTAAATGAAATTTTTTTAGTGGATAGGATATACCTCCAAAGTGGTCCCATATGAATTTCATTGAGAAGCTACCCCTTCTACCCTCTTCCACCCCTTAATTTTTATACAAATCCACATTTTTTATTCGATCTCGATAAAACTTGGGACATATCACATATATAGCCAAAAATAAAGAGAAAAATGCTGTCAACTTTTGGTTTAAAAAAACTGAACCCCTATCCACCCCCTTAATTTTTGCCAATTTTCTTTATTCAAAGCTACAGTCGACACCATTTAACTGATCTCCATTAAAGTTGGCGATTACATGTAGTTTTTCATCGAGAAGGTTATTGACCAAAAAAATAAAAATAAAAACCACCCCTCTCACCTTTACACCCCTTAATTTAATAGAAACCTACATTTCTTATCTGATTTTTATTGAACGTTGCCCGTGTATACTTTAAAACAAAGAGAAAAATCCTGTCAACATTTGGTTTACCAAAGCTCAACCCCCTCCCTCCTTCCACCCCTTTCATTATTGTCAATGTTCTTCATAAAAAGCTACACTCGACACCGTTTGACCGATTATCATCAAAGTTGGCATATACATGTAATTTTTCATAGAGAATCCAACCAAAAAATAAATAAATAAAAAACCACCCTTCTCCCCTTTACACCCCTTAATTTTTATACAAACCCACATTTTTTATCCGATTTCGATTAAACTTGGGACATGTGTAGTCAAAAATAAAGAGAAAAACACTATCAACTTTTGGTTTGAAAAAACTGAAGCCCTCACCCCCTAAATTTTTACCAATCTTCTTTATACAAAGCTACAGTTGACACCATTTAACTGGTCTCCAATAAAGTTGGCATATATATGTAATTTTTGATAGAGAAGGTTTCTGATAAAATAAATAAATAAACCACAACATGTCTCCCTTTACACCCCTTAATTTTATAGAAATCTACATTTCTCATCTGATTTTTATTGAACTTTGCCCATGTATACTTTAAAACAAAGAGAAAAATCCTGTCAACATTTGGTTTGCCAAAGAACAAACCCTTTCCCTCCTTCAATCCCATTAACTTTTGTCAATGTTGTTTATAAAAAGCTACAGTCGCGATTGTTTGACCGATTACCATGAAAGTTGGTGCTTATATGTATTTTTTCACGAAGAAGGTGTCTCACCAAAAGATCTAAAAACCACCCCCTCTCCCCATTAAACCATTTAATTTTTATACAAAACTGCAGTTTTTATCCGCTTTAGACAGAACTTAGCATATTTTTACTATAGAACAAAGAGGAGAAATAATGCCAACTCATGGTTTGAAAAAACTGAACCCCTCTCCCCATTTCAACCCCCTTGATTTTGGTCAATTTCGTTTTAGAAAGCTACAGTCGGCACCATTTGACCGATCTTTATGAAAGTTGACGTATATAGGCTATATGTAATTTTTTATGGATAAGATTTCGGACCAAAAAAACTACCCTAGCTCACTTTCCCTTAATATTTGTACAAAACCCACATTTTAATCCGATTCGGTTGAACTTCGCATGTGTATACTTTAAAACAAATAGCAAAAGAAAAATATTGTCCACATAACATTCACAAAAACGCAAACCCTACCCCCCTTTCTACCCCTTAAATTACTGTCAATTTTCTTTATACAAAGCTACCGTTTCTTTCTGATTTTGAAGGAAGTATGCATATGTATACTGCAAAACAAACAGAAAAATACTGTCTACATTTTGTTTCGAGAGTCCAAACTCCGCTCCTTCCTTTCCTTCCTTTAATCTACAAAACGCTACAGTTTCTATAAGATTCTGAAGGAAATTTGCACACATATACTTCAAAACATACAGAACAGTTGTGTTTAAATTAGGTTGCACAAGCCCAACCCCTCTTCCCTTCTACCCCCACCCCTCCTAATTTCAAATGTTCTTTATAGATACCCACAGTTTTATCAGATTTCCATGGAACACTGCACATGTATACAAACAAAGAGAAACGTAGTGTCTACATTCTGTTTACAAAACCCTACCACTCTACCCCATTTAATTTTTGCAATTGTTCTTTACACAAAGCTACCGTTTTCATCTGTTTTCGATGGAAATTTGCATACGTGTACTTTAAAACAAAGAGAAAAATACTGCCCACACTAGATTTACAAAAACCAAACTACACTTCGTCTCCACACCCCTTAATATTTTTATACATACCTACAGTTTTATCTGACATCAATAGAAATAGAAATTTACTCACATATACTTTAAATCAATAAGAAAAGGCAGTCTACGTTATTATAGAAAAGGCCAATCCCTCTTCCTCTTTACCCTCACACCTTTTAATTTCCAATGTTCTTTGCAAAAATCCACAGTTTTAAATCCCCTCAAAATCAATTAAGCTATTTTTAAGTCATGGCATAATATTTATAAAATAAATGTGTCATAATGTCTCAATATGTACTTCAGATTTCAACTTGAAACCCAAGCTTTCACATTGTGAAAACCAATTAAAAGTCTATATTTTCTGTGTGATGCCGGAGAAAACAGATATATTGCAGAGACAGATTTCTGTATGTGGTATGTATTAATGTCCAGATGTTACATGTTTTGGTTATCGACCAGCAGCTTTAACAGATGTTATGATACGATCGAAACATAGCCTGGACCAAAATGTAACCTAATATTCCTTAACACCGCTTTCAATTCACCTCGTTCTGGAAATTGTTGGGTACATAAAGACAGAATTTTTTTGAAAGCAAGCGCTTTAACCACTAAGCTACCAGGAAGTTCACAAAATTAGAACTGCTGCGGCATATTTAAATACAAAGCAAACTATAACACCACAAAAATTTTAAAAATAAAATAATTGTTTAAAAAAACATAAAAACTGCCTTAAAAAAAGGACTAAAAATGTTAAAACCTTGCTTAGGAAAAAGTAAATCTAAATGGACAATATTTTACATTACTGTCATTGAAATTTTTACATCAATTAGTTATTTTTGGAGTCGGTGCCAACGAATGCAAGAAAAACAAAAATATAAAACAATAAGGAATAAGAATAATACATAAAAAATCATGTTACTGCTTACCTATAATTAATGCTATAACATGTTTCAACAAAACTGAAACATACAGATGATACGCCGATATTACACTAACTGTAAATCATTTACTGCATGATGCAGCCTACCAACTGACACTGTAGCGCCAGAGATATGCCTGGATGACCAAAAGGCCGAGACACAGGTTAAAATACTGTTAATCTGTTTCCCTAAGCTGTCTCCCGCAAGAACAATATCTGCCTCACTACATGCTGTAAAATATTGGGAATTTTTGTTCGTAATCTCTGTTTCGCCTCTAACACCTTTCAGTTATTCGATCTTCGCGATGTGGCAGCTAGCACTGACTACAAAAATAACTAATTAATGTAAAAATTTCAATGACAGTTATGTAAAATATTGTCCATTTAGATTTACTTTTTTCTAAGCAAGGTATAAAGTTATTTAAACATTTTTAGTGTTTTCATTTTGAAGGCGGTTTTTATGTTTGTTTTAAACAATTATTTTATATAGATAATAACATTATAGATGATAATAACGAATTGTTTCATTAGAAATACTTCACCCTCAGATACGTCACAAATTCTCTGCTGTCTGGTATTTGCTAAACCCACTTAATATCTTTACAGAGATTTTGAAATGATTCTAGGCAAAGAATGGGTCCAGTAGTCTTAAAAGCAAATACCTTTCTGTAAGTAATCATTGTGAACGCTTTTTATCCCTTAAGAATTAGCACATTGCTAAAAACTTGTCTTCGGAAGTTTATCGTAATGCCAATCTCCAAATTACAACTCTTCAAGTTGCGCAGGAAATTCAGTTTTTTTCCGTATATTAATTTCATGCTACATCCACTCATAACTTCCAACATTTATTTGTCTAAAACGCATTTAAAAAGCATTAGATAAACACTACTGATAAACATTGTTCTCATCAGTCCTTGCCATATCTAATATTCAGTGAAAATTATTCTGTAGTTCCTAAACTGAAAACAGCATCACCAGTTCAATTTACAGGAAACAGAAAATGTAAGCAGTTACAGAACCTTTTTATTTTCATTACTGTTATCAATGTTAGGCTCAAGTTGAAGATATGTTTTATATTAAGTGTATAAAGCTTATACAAATACGTATACATCATTTCAGAAAATGCTGGCCAATACTGACGTTTTAAATACTCCCATCTTCTGTTAGGGCAATGAAATACAAACTGTTATTTTTTATTTTAATCAGGATATTATTAAAAGAGTTGTGCTAACTATTCAATGTCTGATTAACCTTCCAGTCATGTTAAAACAGAAGTTCAGTGATATAAGCAACCTGTATTTAGTTTTTAGGTGTAATATACAGCAGTTAGTTATACTTCTACACTACCTGTAAATAAGTGATATGGCTACAAGTTACAAATAGAAACACAGAAGATGACTTTCCCTTATTATTATTCTTCACACAGACTTCTATCTACAAATGAACAGTATTACCAATGCCATGATGGAATGGGCACTATTTAGGTACACGAACTGCAAGAACTACTTTATTTCACTTCAGTGGTTTTAGACAAAGATAATTGTGGTATGGATTCCACGTTAAAATTAAGGTCCCAGAGAAAAGGAAGGTGCCGTCTATCCAGACACAATGGCACTGTATGCCTCCATCAGGATGATCCAATCAACCTTCAAGTCTGGACTAAGTTTTTAATATACTTGTATATTTCTGTACAAATACTAGTAGATTAAATATAAAAATAGAATCGGATGCAATAAGAGAATTAAGTGAGTTCTGTTAACTTGGGAAGCAAAATTACAACCGATGGCTGAAGCAGGAATTATGTTAAAAGCAGAATAGCATTAGCAAAAAGAGCCTTCATGAAAAAGAGAAACCTTTTAGTTTCAGATATTGATGTAGGAATTAGAAAGAACTTTTTAAAACTCTCTGTTGGGAGCACAGCACTTTATGGTAGCGAAACATGGACTTTAGGAATACTAGAAATAAATAAAATTGATGTATTTTAAATGTGGTGCTACAGAAGAATGCTGAAAATTAAGTGGACTTACAAAGTAAGAAATGAACGAGTTTGGAAATGATGTGTGTGAAAAGATTTTTGTAGAAGAAGCTTACGGAAAGAAGAGACAGGCTGGTAGGTCATATTTTGAGACATGCTGGATTAGTTAATTTGCTGGTGGAGGGAACAGTCGAAGGTAAGCGTGGTAGAGGAAGACAGAGATTAGAATATATGAAGCAGATAATTGAGGACGTGGGTTGTAAGGGATATATAGAAATGAAGAGGTTAGCACAGGATAGGAAGGGATGGAGGATTGCATCAAACCAGTGAAAAAACTGACGACAGCAAAAAAAAAAAAAATAATAATAATTTTAAAAAAAATCTACATTAATTCCAAGTCTCAAGACAAAAAAAGCCACACACAGAAGCCGTATTATTTTTATCCAAACAGTTTCTGATTGTATAGTATTTGTACAGCGATATAATCAGTCTGTCCTCTTTTGGATTAAATAGTAACAGCTTTTGGTGTGATATAACTGTTTTATTTACCATTATAAGAAAGTGTATTGAAACACAAATGGGGAGGTGCTGAATTAAGTGATGTGAGATAATGTCATTTTGACTGGACGCATTCTGAGGTATTCAAGACTGCAGGGTAGGGGAGGGAGGAGATGCAGATAAATGAGTACAGAAAACAGAGCCAGATAGATGAATTCTGTAAAAGATGAATATTTGTGAGAATTGCATAGGATACATTAATGCAGAAAGTATAATTGGCAGAAATGGTTTCACTGTTTGCATGCAGTATAAAAATTAGTGCCATAACTGAATACAAACGTATTTACAAAACAACAAGGACGTATCTACAACTATGTCAGTAGCTACCTAATGATGTACTGGTTATCTGACTGAACCTCGTAATCTAGAAGTTATGCTGGATCCATACTGTTGTGAAATACTATGAAAATGTGAATTAGAATAATACAAAGAATTCCTATTATATTCAGAACTCATACTATCAAACTTAAGTCCCTATTGTAAAAGGAAATTCCTTACACAGATATGATGATAGGTCACTTGTTCTATGGTCCATCTTCTTCCTGAAAATAAGGCATTTACAAACAAAAAAATCCAGCTACTTTAATAAGACTGGTGGTGCAATCTATTAATATCATGATTGTACTTCCACACTGTGTAAAAAATTAAGGATGACAATAGCACGATTTCTTAAAATAAACATTGAGAAAATTTCCTTTCAGACCAATAAACCTGTAATTAATGACAACAATCTGTGAATTTTTATTTTGAATATTTAGATGCATTTGTTTCACAGTTAACCTAGTTTTGTCAACTTTAAACGGACCAAGAAGGCGTTAGTCTATTTTTGTTCTAAGTTGATTCACTGTTTTTGCTACAAATGAGGGGAACACTGCTAACTGCTGGTACAAAACTTACATTTTGGTCTACTTTATAATTCAGAATTCATATTATCCGTGCGAAACGATATCAGGTATGGGGTAATTGTTACTGAGTAACGTATTCCTTTCGCGTAATGCTGCTATCTGTTGAAACCATGACTCTCCTCGATCACAGTTTGCGTCTTAAATGTTATCACATGAACGTTACTCAGTCGCGTCCATATTCTGTAACACTTATTTTTTGTCTCTGTGACTTTTCGGTCACGTTGTGAATGTATTTTTCGGTCATCCCTACCATTTGATACATGAACTACCGATTCATTCTTCTATCATTATGTTTTTTCACTTTTAATTTTGCATCTCAACATTTGCTTCTCTGTTCTTATGAAGTTCATTTCTGCGGGTAGCATTTTCCTAGCATTTTATGCAGTCAAGGTAGGCTTTTTATGTCACTATGTTACGACTGGCATAAAATGTGTTTTATAAAGCGTCAGACAGGGTTATTTTTAATTTTGTTGTCTGCATTTATTCTGAAAATGTTAGGCCCTTTTTGATATGTTTAATACTTCTTGTCCGTCTATATCAGAGTTTCTTGAATCTTTGAAAATGTCAAAAATATTTCTACAGACCACTAACTTGTATGGGCGTATTTTTTTACCCATTACCAATCCTTAACAGCACGCACTATGTTTCCCTAAGACCAATATCCATAATAAAGTCCTTATAAAATGTTTGTTAACTTAACCCTTTGACTGCTGTTGACGTCTATACACGCATGCTGCCTGCGGGCCCCGAGTGCTGATGACGGGTATAGCCGCAGCCGCCGGATTTCCCCTGAGTGCTGATGACGAGATAAGCCGCACCCGCCTGCCGCTACCTGTGTGCTGATGACGAATATAGCCGCGCCGCTACCTGAGTCGGAAAGCAGACTTCTCTCCACATTTCTCAATAGCCTTTCGCAGTTTTGGTCGCTAGCTTATCGTACGAATGTTTGTTTGCTGGGAGCCTAGGCTTCGCTCTACAGTTCACTGTTCAACGAAAATTACATCAGTGTTCTTTGTGTCCTGTATTTTATAAAGAAAATTGAAAGGCGTCGTGGGTGCATTGAGGAATAAATCATGGAGATTCTTACGATGAGCGACACTGAGGATGAACTACTTCATTTTGATGGAAGTGATAGCTTTTCCACAAAATCGAAAAGCTGTATTCCTAAAACATACTCGTCAGGAGGGGTGACAATGCAGTCTAATGTTTCAATAAATTAGTTGTTCTAAAGAATCAGAAAGTGGTAGTGAAACGGCTACGAAGAAATTACGTCTTGGCGTTAAATCTAACTAGAAAATAATTTTCGTCCAGTTAGTCACGCATTTGATGTTACACTATTGGGACATGCGTGTCAAATAGGGAATGTGTCAAGTATTCTGTCAGTTGTCATGTTATTTCTCACAGAAGAACTGACGAAATATAAAGCTGATGAAAAGAATCGGTTTTGTATAACCACTATGAAGAATGCTCCAGAATCAGAGCTTTCTCGAATATCAAAGTGGAAAGATACTGGATGTGATGAAATGTATTGTTTCAGAGCTATTTGTCTTCTGATGCCTAGCGTGAAAAAAATTGAAAATTAGGGAATATTGTACCAGAGATGTCCTTCTGAATACTCCAGTTTTTAGGGAACTTATGTCCAGATACCGCTTTTTGTTACTCTGGAAAGGTTTCGTGCGATTTAGCCGCAACCCGCCCCCCCCCCCCTCTATTTCACATCACGTAATTAATGGACAGACACTTCATAGCTTAGAAATGAAAAATCTGTTGAGTACTTATGTGGAACAAATTTCATCAAAGAAACAAAATTACCTATAATCGGTTAATTACAAAGCGCAGCAAACATTCAGTCAACATCGAGATATTTTGGGTGTCTACATCTACAAAGATATTCCGGAAACCAAATTTCGGTGTGTGGGGGAGGCTGCTTGAACAATTATCATTTTAAGGTCTCTTTCTATTTTCGTGAATAGCGCTAGGAAAAATCGGATGGCTTTAACTCTCTGTATGAGTTCGAATATCTCTAATTTTACAGTCGTGGTCTGAACGCGGGAATGTAAGTGTGGAATACAATATTTCTAGCATTTTTTTTCGAATCAACAATAACACTCTAATACAGTAAGGGACCTACAGAAACTGCCAAGAAAGAACTGTAAACTATTGACGTAAATTTAAGAATCACCACGCTTTCGACATAAGCTGCAAAAATCGAGAGAAAAATGCAAGCAAGAAATAATTATTAGTTATGAAAAATAGGGTTAATGATTCAGTTCGATTCTGTAGTAATTTATTTGGAGAGAAACTATGTAGTGAGAGCATTTATTCTGTATCAGTCGTGAGAGGTCACAGTGCTTCGCTAGAAACATTCAGCACAGGGCGGGTGGAGTCGCTCGGACGGCTCCGTCCCCAGGGATAATCACTTAGCGCAGGTAGCCGGCCACAGCGCGGCAGGTACACGATGCGCCGTCAGCAGTCAAAGGGTTAATCCTCAAAAGAACGACACTATGATGAAGAGGGGAACTATTTAGAAAATACAGAATTGTGGTAACATTGATGTAATAACGTCTTGCAAGTACCTGACTTGTCGATGGAAATTGCTATAAACTTAAACAGTATCAGTATTGTCAACTTGGAACTATTGTAGACCCGTGATCAACCCAAAATACGGTTTACAACTAGTTCCAAAAATAAATACAGTATAGTGGATGGTTTACTGTGTGGTGTGGTTAGTGTTGCCAAAAAAAAACAAAAAAAAACGTTTTTTTCCGACTTGAAAAAAAAACTAAAAAAAAAAACACGTTTTTTTTCATAACTACTAAATATCAAATTTGTAAGGCATTTATCGTTTAATATGACTGTTTTAGATTTTATGCTAAGTACTTATCTTAATTTTTAAATCTACTATATTTTTCTAGTTCAGTTAAAATTTTTTAAAAAAAAACGAAAATATTGGCAACATGACTGAAGTTTTCTTTTATGAACGGGGACTTCCCGAAGAGGCTAGGTTGCGCGAGAAGGAATCCCCGTTGTTTGGATTGATACTCGCTATTTGAACCAGTGCTGCCAGCCCTACCAATTTAATTGTAGACCAATGGATCTTTTTTAAAAAAATTATGAATTTCAAATTTATCTACGTTTTTTGCCTCTTTTTATTGCTTATTGTGCTTTCCTTATATTGGTATTGTAACATGACGTGCTGTCGCCACGTTACAAGGTGCATTTTTATTATATATGTCATAATGTTAGAGTAATTTACATAATACATCTTGGGCGACCACCTAAATAGATTTTTGTTGTAATTTTATAAAGTACGCAAGATTCCAAGTGAGGACTGTAATGAAATGGTGAACATACAGTATATCTTAGTAAAGCGAACATTCAAGAATTATTGAGCTGTGTAGGCTAACTCTAATCTTGGTCTTCCCGAACCTTGGCGACAGGACGTCGCGGATTTGGGGTTTGCCGGACCACACACTCTGCTCCCTGGGGATGGGTCACTCACCCGGCGGGAAATGTCTGCCGTCCGACACCCGAATGTGCTCTCTACTCCGGCGAACTTAGCCGAATATGTCCAGCCTCTGTTAGATACCCTGGGCGAATCACATATCGGGGATATCACGTGACATTAGGTGCCGACCTGAAGATCCAATCCAAATGAGCGTAAAACTTAAAATCCTGGGAATTTCTGTTATATGTGAGCTTCGAGACTACAAGGGGCGGAGGGAGAAGTTTCCTCGTGAGACCGAAGAGCAAGGAGCTGGAATTCTGCCTGCGATTCTAGTCGAGTCTAGTCTGAGGTTGACTTGGAAAGTTGGCTTCTCTCGGCAACTGCCGTTGTACGATTTCTGGCTGCCAGCTTGCCTTGCTGGAGCAAGCTTATCACGGCAACACAGCCGGTAATGCGATGACGCGCATTGTCGGACCAGAGATGCGTGTAGCCGACTTGTGAGATAGTCACACACACCGTGGAACCGCTCCAGTCACCGCAGACATCAGACGCAGAACTACAATGGTAACTTATTACGACCAAGCCATCTGATTGTGCATTCCGTGAAACAGAACCCTTAAACGACTTTGAGAGGATAGATCCATGTTCTCACTTTGTAATTGTAAAAACCCCTGAGCTAGCGGCATAATTTGCCAGAACTAGTTATTTTCGAATGATATATTGTTCATTCGTGGCGCCCATTATTGTCTTTTTAACTGTAAAGTCAGAGTATTATGATGCCTTTGTCTGAGGTCGTCATAACTTGTATTTTTCATTGTTTCCAGTTGTCATATTTCTTGCATTTTGATCCTGAGATATATTTAAAAGTAAATATACAATTGTTTGCTTGCTCATGACGGCTAATTGTACCTATGAGCGTTGCTTTGATGATTTTGCCAATTTGTGTTAATGTTAACGGTAAATTCGCTCAGACTTGTAATCGCCAGTGATAAGAAAATAAATGTCATCTTGTGACAATTTTTCCTAAATTCCAACTAACGTCGAGATTTTGCAAAATTAATAAATTTTCACTCCTTCATAAAAATTAAAATCCACAATTATTCATCATAAAAGTAGGATAGATAATTGTAACGTAGTTTGCCCACCAAGGCACCCACTACAGTATACTTGTTAAACTCTCAGTGTATAGTGATAGTGAGTCATTAAATTGTCAGTAATTATGAATTGTTTCCTAGCAACCGTTGGCGTAAACCAACGACTGAAAGGAAATAAAGCTCCTATTTTGTATGATAATAGATTTAAATTTAAACTTAAAATACTGTAATACAGAACTATCAGCGCAGTCTTTATGCACAGTGTGTACTTTTCTCCTTATTTAAAATTGCAATCTCAAAATCTTTTGCGTACAATACAATAACAATCAGTAAAAGAAACTGTAACTATTTCTGAAGTTATGGATCTAGAGGAGACAGAAGAAGAAACAGAAAATTCTGACACCGGCCGAACTAGTGTTGGTAGTGCTGACACTAGTGAATGTGGTACTGTCATAGAGGATGAATAAAATTATGTTACCTATACAGATACATTTATGAATAATTGTGTAAGACATTATATGATTCAGTAAGATTAAAAAAAAAACACATGTAAAATGTAAGTTCTGTAAATAAAATTATAATTCATCAAATATATAATGTTTTCTGAAAAGAAAAAAAAGACAAGGGTAATAGGTTATTTTTTCGTGTTTTTTTTCACAAAGCTGAAAGAAACAACTTTTTTTTCAATTTGCAACACTAGGCGTGATGAACTAAATATACAGAAAATGGTTAAATGTGGCTAGAACCCTTAAAGTTCGGAATAACGAGTAGATATAAATGAAAAATGCAAATATTTCATTATTTATAGCATAACTGCGCTGCACAAAACGCAATACCAAAAACAAATAATGACATTTATACAGAATTAATGGGAAAAAACTGTTGAAGATGCTTCTGTAAAGTTAGCAAATAGTGTTCACTAAATAGACAAACGAGCGAAACGATCAATTATTTTGGCAGTCACCAATTAATTATATACTACTAACCACTTATTGTTATTTTAAAAAAGGTTATGTAATGAGGTTGGTCATCTGCCGGTTTTACTTCTTATTAACAGTCAATTGTCAAGAGTGTCGAAAATACAGAAATCCTCTGGGGTAACGACTCTCAGAAACAAGTGATTGATGATGATGGCCAGCTTCAAATACGAATAAAATGGATCTATGCGTACATACCCTGGTAAACATTTCGACGACCACAAATAACGCACTGTAACGATACTTGCTTTTATTTTAAGGCCTTGTCTGAGAAGTTTTGGGACGTATTAGGAATACTAGTGCTTGAAAAAAGTTTTGGGTACACCGTTACGGGAAAATGTTGCAATAGAAAACTTCAGTGCAAGAACTGCATTCAATAGATACGTCAGCTAAGTTACTCCAAATCAAGAAAATTAAAAAAAAAAAAAAGACAGATAGGGGTTCATATAGTAGTCAGAGAGCGTCTGTGATCGCTCTGGAAAAATTTTGAAGGGTCGGACCGCAGTCTTTACTGGAAGTGAATATCGACCTGTATGATAGTTGCATTCGTGTATTGTTTCGGGGAATAAGTATTTGTCATTAAAAGTTAGTTAGCGATAGATAGGTGAAGCTCGGCCAAGTATTAACTTCTTTCGTCGGCATGTCTTTCAGAATTCTTGAAAGCTGAGAATATTTCCCGAGATCTGATTTTCTGTGTCTGCAATAGTCGACGAGTTGTAGTGTGGCGTTGAGCCAAATTAACTTCGTCAGTGATTAGATGCGATTCAGCAGATCCTTAATACAGATTTAACTTGTTCTTTATCACTCCAGACAGATAGGTTGACTTGGGGACGTAAAGTATAATAGTAATTATAAAATATTTTTCGTTATCGCTTTAGTCCATTCAGAAGAGTGAAGACACACAGATGTGAAACTTGTACGAAAATATCGCTGCAGGAATGGAGATTAAATCGTGGAGTTTGCGTAACATGTATTCATTAAAAGAGACATAATTAAGACTTAATTATTGTCAACATTTACCTGAAACTTTCCTCGTATAATTTACGTAAATGGCATCTAATATTTTGAACCTAACAGTTGCTTCAACAGATGACAGTGACTTACTAGTAATATGATTAGAATTGTGTGCGGTGGATATTCTGATAAGATTTCGTAAATATTAGCCGTTGAGCCTGGAGAAAGAAAGAACCAGTGTGAAATTTAAGAATTCAGACTATATAACATATTTACTTGGCTCATTTAAGTAATATGGTTCTTCAAATTCTGGAATCTTAAATCGCCTAACGTCTCTATTTGGTTCAGTTGTCGACTAGATACTGATTATAATACCTAAACTACTCTACGATTTATAATCAATTAACAGTTAATTAAAGGAAATAGTTGTTATAATACATTTAAATACACACTAATTTGCGTAAACTTTCATCTCTATCCCTCAGCTTTTCGAAGTCACATCAGAATAAAACATACTCTGTTTTACTCTTGGGACCACGGCCTATTATACTATGCTTGGTAACCCCGTTAAAATCCGATCATCCGGTTTTGAACGAATTGCTTTCAACAAAATGAAAAGGCAGGTATAAAAAATACCTCACTTTTAACATGAGACTCTGGGCTGCATTATGTTTTAATCCCTATGAAAATACGGCCAATTGGTTTTGCGTTAATTGTGCTTAATGAAAAAGAATTTTCTTCTTGCAGTCACGTTTTGACAATTAATTATATATATAACTTTTAAGTGCAGATGTATTAAACGTTAGTTCTTTCCATTAAACTGAGTAATATGCCTTCCATTTTTTAATTAACCTTCATTAATAACTTAAAATACTCTTTACTTTACCAAACTTATTAATACGCAAAAACCAAGATTTCCCTCGCTCTTTTTCAAATGTGACAAGTATATAAGTGTAGACTTGGCTCAGAAGAAGATTTCATAACTTTTTGTCACTACACGAACGCGAGACTTGGCCTATTTTTACAAGAATTTTTTTTGTGAGATGTCATTTCTTTTTGTAATATTATCACATATTCTTAGTCGCCACTCAAATGTCATGGATTCATTTGTAAATCCGTGAATAAGATACGTTACCAACCAGGCCCCACTCTCTGAAAACAATGGGTGTACGTCGTAGCCGAGCAATGCAGATTGCCGCTGGTTTAACTACCTCCATAAATAAATTACTAGTAACTTTCAAACTAAGCACAGGAACAAAGTAAAATTTAAGATATTAGTTAAACTTGCTTACATCTATGCACTAAAAAATTCTCAGGCATATAGCTTCATCTGAGGCAAAGCAATTGAGCCGCAAATATGTGCCAGAATTTTAAATAAATAGGGGGGGGGGGGAAGGACTCCAATATCAGACTTTTCTTATGATTTAGGGAAGAAAACATATATGTGTGACCAAATTATTTGTTTCTAGGTTTACTGGAAGTGCAGTGGAATTTTGACATCAGGGTGTCATGGTCGAAATAAAATTCTGAATTTCAATAACTTCCAAAGTAAGAAAAGTAGTAAAATTTAACATTAGTTAAATTTAGTAACCTCAATCTACAATTAAAATCTGAGGTATATAAAGTTATTAGGGTAGAATGCAATTTCACGTTAGGGGTAGGTAAGGGGTAGATATATGGAAATTTACGAGTTTTAAACTTTTCTTATAATCTGTGGGTGAAATGTTATCTGTGTACCAAATTTCAGCTTTCTACAGTTACGGGGAGTACCTTAGAGTTTTTATGATCATCAGTCAGTCAGTGAGTGACATAATCGCTGAAGTTTGCATCCGAAAAAACATCCGAACTAAGAACAGTAACGAAATAAAACTTTGTACGTTTACTAATATTGCTGATATCTATGCATAACTGATATTTGAGATATGTAGCATGAATACTACCGAAGAAACCGAGTTTTAAAAATGGCCTGAATCACTTCGATGCCGCCGGTGGCTCGACTTGGCGGGTGCACTGGCGTGCTCCCAAATACGGAAAAAGCTTATAAATTATTAATGATCATTTTAATCCGCCTATATTCATAGTAACGCATTTTTTTAAAATAATATTTGCTATGACCATTACTATTTTTCATACAGGAGGGTATAGTAGTTTTCAACTGAAGTGTTATTTCACGAACAACTTCAGTCTTTAAGCTAAAAGTTAATAGTTTGATATGATCCCTGTACGAAATAATATTTACAATGTTACTGTTTGGATACGAAAAAACCGAGTATATTATGAGTTAGTTTTCGCTACGAACGTCGTGTTTGAGACGTCATGAATTTTCAATGTAGGAGTTATAATAACCTTCAGTATTGCCGAAAACACTTGCTTCGTGCATCCGAGAAATGACTTCTGTATCAGTATCACATGGTCGACGTGGATTGCGTATTGCACCAGCCACGTTGCAAAGGAATTAAGCGCAAAAGTTCGTAACGTGATATGCAATGACAGTGTTATCTCTGAAGTGCGCACCATAGTCGCAGAGCTGTCCTCTGGAACTTTTGACCTCGAGACAGCTGTCGCCTGGCTGACTGTCATCTGTCTCTCAACCCGGGCTGGCGGATGTGAATATTCATGTGGCCGCAACACCGACGTCACGCCCGATGCTTCCTGTTTTTTCGTGTGTAACGTTTTGCATGCGGTCCACATCTCAGGTTTGTAGGATTACTGCTGAACTTTACTTAGCGGTCACTGCGTCTGTAGAAAACGATATTTTTGCGACAAATAATAGTTTAGAAAAGAATTATAACCGCATATATGCCACATAACCAGCACACCCGATCTCCAATATTTCTGATTGCTATAATGTTTTGTTTTAAAGATATATATATATATATATAATTAACTTTATATATATATATATATATATCAGTACAGTCCTCGGGGAGTGATCGGGCGTCGGGAGAGGTCACAGAAGTATGCAGTATGCCATAGGTTTGTAAGGTGCTGAGGCACAAGCCTCTACTTGTATGATTGGATAATATGAGAGTTTTGAAAGTTTGTACATATAAATTCATAGTAGTAAAAGAAATTTGTTAAGATTTTGGTGTTTTTTATTCGTTCTGCGACGAGTTACGGAATAAATGGAATTAAGTGAATTCCCGTATTATTATTTGTAACAATAATAGTACCTATCATTGAAATTGAGAAAGAGGACTATATTAAAAGTAATTAAACAGGTTAAGATTGTTTTGAAAAGAGGAGAGATAGCTAACTCTCTGGTTATATGTTCGGTACAGATAGACGGACGTCTGTGAGAAGAATGACCAGGAGGAAGTTATAAACTCAAAGCCTGTTGCAGTACACCATACAATATCCTGACCGTTTAGACCAGGGGTGGCCAACCAGTGGGCCGCATGCGGCCCACCTTGAAAATTTTTACGGCCAGGAGATTCATTACACTTTTACACAATATATTTATTTTATAATGGCCAAAGTAGTGAAAACCAACTTACTAAAAAAAAATACGTTATTAGCATCCATTTTTTTTTTAATTATCTGTCGAAATTATGAGAAAAAATTAACTTTGATTTTAAAATAATCATCTTGCGAATATATGACAGTTATTGCCCGTTTTATTTATGAGTTTACAGTAGTCTTGTGTAGTTCGCGAATGAACTAGTTCGGAAGAGCGCTCCCACGAGCGAACTACGCGAACTAGTTCCCAGATCGCTCGCTCCTTAGTGGTTTAGTTTGTTCGATCCTTTCCCGAAGACCAACTTTTGTTTTAGTTTATTATCTAAAAGGTAACACAGTTCACTGTGGACACATTTCACTGAAGAGACAGATATAAAAATAAAAAAATTATAAAAATATAACTGTTAAACATTAATAATTATTGCAGAAATCAAAAACGGAAATTTAACATGGAATGTGAAAACAAAACACACTTTGATCCCATTAACACTTAAAAGACAACTATCAGTAACCACAACTATTATCACAAAGAAGAGAGCGCATTAAGTAGCGCTAGCAAAGCGAGCGAACGAGCTGTCTTTCTGGAATTCCAGAGCGGAGTGACCTAGTTCGCGAACTAAACTGATCGGTACCGTTCGCGAACTAAACTGAGCGGTGTCGTTCGCGAACTAAACTGAGCATTCCCGGTTGCGAACAATCACCATTCGCCGCTAGGATTACCAACATTTTTTCGGTTAATGGTAGAATGTTTTTTTTTTTTTTTTTTTTTAGAATATTTTATAAAAATATAGTTTACTTCAAAAATATAATATTTTACGAAAGAGTAGAAAAGGACAAAGGATATGTTTTTTTAAGCTACATTTTTTTGCACTTCTTGCATCTTTAACAATTTTCTGTCTACAGTAAAATTGTAGTATGTTTTATCGCTTTCAGTTGTTAAATTAATGTTGATCAAAAGCTCATTTTTACTAATGAAATACTGCTCTTGCTTTTACCTAGATTTCGTGTAATATTGTTATTTCAGAGTAAAGTTCGGTCACTTTGATACTCATTTTTTTAAAATAAATTTAGAACCTCTAATATTGTCTCACAGCCATCAAATGAAACATCGTGTTTTAAATTTAATTTTTGGATTTTCTATAGCCAATTGCTTTCATTAAAATCTAACTATTTACTAAGATACTCCAGACTTTTATCAACGAATACTAGAACATTATTTTTAATATTATCACTTTCTGTGGAAAATTTGGCTTCTAAAGGCTTTTTATTGTTTTCTTAACCAAAGAAACAGAATCTTTTACATTTTTCTAGCACTGATTTTAAAGCTGACATAATGTAATACTTATCTCAGTCTGTTGGTTAACAGATTTGTGAAAGTTATGTAAAGAAATGACTTGCGAAATTAAAAAAGATTTTTACTTTTGTGTTTTCATCAGTTTCATTCGTCGCCAAAATATTGTGAATGTGTGTTGGATTATCCTCCTCTACACTAATTAACAAAATAGCTCAATGACTTCCAATTTACTGGAAATTTACGCACTTTCGTTATTGTTACCACTTTCTCATTCAAGGGTCACTGTCATTTTTATGTGTCTAATTGTTAGGTATCACATTGGAAGTATTACTGTTACTTTTCTTAATAATATAGGTAATATTGTTTCTGTCATATACTACTTAACTTGTAGCCAATAGTAGAATTATATTTTGTTCATGATTTCCAAAACTATATTTAAATAAACAAAGCCGATTACTTATAAACGGGTATTTTAATTCATCAAAATAAACGCATTTGTAATATTTTATAAGTAATGTTGTGTTGTTGTTGTTGGGGTTTAAGGGCGCGTCGACGGCGGGGTTATTAGCGCCTTTTATAAGTAATGTTTCTTCCATGAACTAATAAATAAATCCATTTAAAAAATTAATATTCTACGAATGCATGTAAAGTAAATACTAAAAAACAGCGCAGTTATTCAGTTTAGCCATTTTAGTCCAGTAACGGGGTCGTAAAAAGGGGGTCTCACAAACATCACATCACGTAGAAGATATTTTTTTCTTATCTTGTATATATTGGTGAGAGTATGCAGAAACCAAGTTTTCGACCTCCAGCACCCTCGGCACAATTTTCTGTGGCCAAAAAACATCAAAATTTGGGTACTTTTTTCAGTTTTTAGTCTATAACTCCTTCCTGATAAGTCCTATCAAGAAATATTCTATTTTCAATTTGAAAGAGGACAAAATTTCCTACAACTTTCGTATAACAAACTTTTTCCTAAACTCAAAATTAAGCGAGCTACAGTTCTTCGAAAATCAGCCAAATTTCACACTTTTCCTAATAGTTGGGTTTTTACCTAATTTGCAGCTCAAAATGACCTGAAACCCCTGTATATATAACCGATATATATGTATTTCTGTATGACATAGTATATATATGTACTATACTTTGATTACTGATGGTCCATTCAATAATCATATAGCATTGTTGGCCGGGAGATCCCGAAGGATTGTTCGGCCGTCAGGTGACAGTGTTTTGGATAGGCCGCGCAGTGCGCTTCTTGTGGCTATCTAACCTGACCAAGTACTAGTACCGCATATAGGGAACCTACAGTTTAAGGTGGAATTAAAACCACAGAATCGTTCTGGCTTTCTCCATATTACACAGCAAGCTGTGGCAGAGGTAAAGCTCGGGTTAATGGCCTTTGAAAATTACTGCTGAGAACGGGATTTCGATCTTCAGTCAGATACCTTAACAACTGAGCTACCATTTCGTTCTATTACCTGATGGTATTTGTACCAGTTTGAAAAACGGATTTGCAAAACTGAAAACATAATGTTATGGCACAAAGTTTATTTATGCAGTCAAAATTAAGTCATAATAAGTCAAAAATTAGTCATAAATCCATTTCTTTTCCGTTTTAATGGATTGAAACAATGTGTTCCATTTGAATTTGTTCCGTACAACAATGGAAAAAAATTGTCACTATATGAAGCATTTACATCTCTTCAAGATACAACACCCAACACAAAATTTTTTGCTATGCACGGATGATTCCTCCTGCATAAGGTTATGTGGCATAGTAGTAAATACCTTGGCTGCTTCTGTGGAAAATATCAAGCCTATTTAACAACGAACTATAGATCCAACATCACAGTTATATTTGACGGATATCGAAGTTATGCTGCGCAGAGAGGAATAAAGTCATCTCAAATGATTTGTAGTTTGAAAACATCAGATACTTCAGCAGGCATCATTTTCAGTGAGGAAACAAGTGCTACAGTGACGCAGCAAATGAGAGCAGCAAGAACTGTGTAATGTTGATACTAATGCAAAAACTGAAAAAGGAGGCATCCAAGATCAACAGGCAAAACAAGATGCTGCTGGATTGATCGTTGACGCAGCAGCAGCAAAATTCGACAGTGTGATGATTCTAAGTGAGTATATTGGCTTTCTCATTTTGCTAATGGGCTTTGGTACCACGAGTTTGAACCCACACACATCCTCTTCATCCATGCATTTGCTGGATGTGATACAATATCAGCATATTTCGGCTATGGGAAAGAAAACTTCTACTGCATGATTCAATACCAACCATATCTGAAAGTAACATGCATGCTAACTTCTCAGAACTCTAGCCTCCAGAGAACATTTGGAGAACACGCAGGGGAACAGATCATCTTGGAAAGGTACGGAAAAATTGCTTGTGGAACATTGGAAGGCTCAGATATGAAATGATTAAGAAATCTGCCCAAAAAATGCATTCAGACTAGCACGGTTGCCACCAAAATCAGATGCGGCAACGTTTCACTCAATATGCACGTACCACCAAGTAAAGGTTGGTTGGGTCGAGAAACGTACCCATTGCCGTGAGGATGAAGGAAAGGCTCGTCCAGTCGTATTACAGTTACAATAATAAATGCATTCAGGAGGACGTCGGTTCGAATTCCCGTCCAAGCATCCAGATTTGGGTTTTCCATGGTTTCCTCAAATCACTCCAGCCGAATGCCGGGATGCTTCCTTCAAATGGCCATGGCCGAAATCCTTCACGTTCCTTGTCCCCAGTCCCATCGTGCCACTAATGAACTCGACGTCGACGAGGCGTAAAGTCATAAAAAAACAATAATAAAAGACAATGCACTTGAGTTTACTTCGAAGGTTGTATCACATTCCTTCCAGAAACCTTGTTCTCCTCCATGCAGCTGTCGCTAATCAGGACTGCATTGTTCAGCTGCTTGCAAAAATTGCTCTCGCCTGCCTCGTGAAAGCGTTCCTGGAATGTAGTAGATCAAGGAGAGGAAGATTTCTTCGACCTCGAGGAAGCTGTTCCTGATGCAATGGATGAAAGAGAGACAATTCATTGATAAGCCGGGACAATCCAAACGGAAAAGAAATTTATTTATGACCATTTTTTTAACTTATTTCGAAATTATTATGACTTTATAACTTTGCGTCATAACATTATGCATTGTTGTTCGCTCTATTAACTTCAGTAATAGAGCGATCTGGTAGCTCAAGGCGTCTGACTGGAGATCAAAATAACGGTCTCAGCAGTGATTTTCAAAGGCCATTAACCCGACCTTTACCTCTGCCACAGCTTGCTGTGTAATATGAAGTAAGCCAGAACGATTCTGTGGTTTGGATTCCACCTTAAGCTGTAGGTTCCCTATACCTGTATGCGGTACTAGTACTTGGTCAGGATAGATAGCCACAAGAAGCGCACTGCGCGGCCTATCCATAACACTGTCACCTGACGGCCGAATAATCCTTCGGGATCTCCCGGCCAACAATGCTATATCATCATTGAATGGACCATCAGTAATCAAAGTATAGTACATATATATACTATGTCATACAGAAATACATATATATCGGTTATATATACAGGGGTTTCAGGTCATTTTCAGCTGCAAAGTAGGTAAAAACCCAACTTTTAGGAAAAGTGTGAAATTTGGCTGATTTTCAAAGAACTGTAACTCGCTTAGAGTTTAGAAAAAAGTTTGTAATACGAAAGTTGTAGGAAATTTTGTCCTCTTTCAAATTGAAAATAAAATATTTCTTGATAGGACTTATCAGGAAGGAGTTATAGACGAAAAACTGAAAAAAGTACCCAAATTTTGATGTTTTTTGGCCACAGAAAATTGTGCCGAGGGTGTTGGAGGTCGAAAACTTGGTTTCTGCATACTCTCACCAATATATACAAGATAAGAAAAAAAATCTTCTACGTGATGTGATGCAAGTGAGAACTACCCCGTTACTGGACTATTTGTGCAAAGTACAATGAGCACTTTGGTTTATCGGCGGCAACTGATCATGCTAATGTCATTTGAAAGGGCTATTATTAAGCAATAACTTTTGTTAAGAAGGTCATATTAAATTCAATTTATAAACGACAAAAAAATTATTATGTCCTAATAAAACTGACATAACAAACAAAAGAGCGCGTGCAGTAGCGGTAGCAAGGCGAGCGAACGATCTGTTTCTCTGAATTCGAGACGCGAACTAAGGAACTAAAAGAGCGAACTAGTTCGCGAGGGAGCTGCGAACTAAACTGAGCGCTCTTCTTCGCGAACTATAATGCGCAAGTCTAGTTTACAGTTATGAGTTCACAGAATAATTAAATTATATTCACTCCAAAAAAATATCACTAATGGGTCGAAATTAATATTGGGATATATAATTTTATATGCGGCCCGCAGAGTTACGATGCATTTTCAAAGTGGCCCGCAAGATCATTTGAATTGGCCACCCTGGTTTGGACCATAGGTTCCCATCATTATTTTGCTTACCATCTCCTTTTCGAAACAAATAGAAATACTCATCTCGCCATTAAAAAAAAAATACTTATCGCTAACTTTTGAGGGGGAAAAAACCACACACAATGGCTCCAATTCTTGCTATAAATAATGTAATTCAAATTGCTCCAACGTTTTTGGCTCGTAGCCTACTTTTGGAAACAGTGATTTGATGGGGAATTCTACAATATCATCTAAAGAAAATTTCTAAAATTACAGTATTAAAAGACATTCAAAAAGATTGGTGTATTGTTCGTAATTTGACTAACAAATAGATATTATTAAAAATATTATTAATTAGAGGGCTAAGTTCTCGATATTTGTTGCCTTTTTTGACATCAACTATCTTAAATCGCCGCGTTCCACTATTGACAATCTGTTTCTTTTTTTTGATAATAAATGGCTGACTACGTTAAACCCTCTTTTGCCTTTGTATGATCGTGAACCTGAAATTAATAACTTCTTTGATGTAGCCCTTAAAAGCAGGATATAATACTGAAAGCCAGAGGGCGAAAGTTGGTCGTCAACGCCCCCTAAACTGGCCTTGGACCAGAAACTTCCTCTATAATCCTTTCAACGCCCACAAGTGGGCAGTACCACCCGTTGGGAATCCACTTTTTAGACTGAAAAACTACTTACCGATACGATGTCAGTGTGAAAATTTCCTGTCCACAGGCATATTTACAATCTATAGAACAATGTTTTTTTTATGAAAATTTGGTGATCAGTTTGCTATAATCTGAACTTTCATAGCTGTGCGGCACAGGGGTTGAGGAGTGCGCTAGCTGCAGCGACAGATCAATGCGTCTCGCTGGAGCGACACGTAATTGAGCATGCACCATGTGTTACACACGCAATGACGCATGCACGGCCGACTCATACACGCTTTTTTTCTTATGGCTTTAAGATTCTTCGAATACTTACACGGTGGTTACCGTAGTCACAAGAAGGATTATCTGTCATTCCCCACTTATACATCCAGTGATTGTATCTACCGTGGCCTGTTCTCACTCGGTTCAGTGTCGTCCAGGTTTTCCTAGGAAGGTTGAATCCAGGAGGCTGTCGTGCAGGGTCTTGGATTAGCGCATGTTTGTCAGGTTTGGAATTTGTCCACTCAGCGCACCATGCTTAGTTAATGATGAAGTGATTTTGGACCAGCACTTGACAAAACTTCAGGTTGAATACCTAAATATTAGTCTATTTGGAGCTTTATGTGTGCAGTACTGATGAATTGTAAGATGTGGATACCTTAAGCATTTCTGTCATTCCTTTTTTAAAGCCGCTTGTCTTCGGAGACTTGGTGAGGGGATGTTAGAGAGTACAGGCAACCAGTCTGTAGGTGTAGATTTTACAGATCCAGACATTGTTCCCATTGTGTCATTTAGTAGAATGGCCATCTTTTTCTGTGTGACTGCTATTTAGCCATACAGGACTGCAGTATTCGGCAGTTGAGTATACCAGAGCAAGAGCTGATGTTCTGAGAGCTGCGGCATGTGCTCGCCAAACCGTTCCTGAAAGTTTGTGAAGGATATTACTTCGAGATTTTACTTTTGCTGCTGTTTTATAGATATGTTCATTATATCTAAGTAGCCGGTCCAGAACAACGCCTAGATGGGAACTTTAAACTTGATCGTACCCTTTTAGATTTTCAGAATACGCCTAGTTAAGCTGACACTAATATTTGGAATGCTGTATGGATCAGTGAGCTAAAAACATACAATTATAGGGATTGAAAAGTACTACAAGACAGAGGTTACTAATGCTGAAACAAACTGCAAGACATTGGTGGTAAGATGACTCGAGTGATAAGAGTTTAAGCTGTTGTGTAAAATCCAAGGAAAATGGAATGGGCAATTGACGATGGTGTGATCAAATAGATCCAAGGTGTCCCGTGGCAGATTTCATGCTTACAAATGAAATAAATTAAAGTTGTACGTTAAAAATAATTATATTAGTTATCAAATCAATCAAAATACATACAGATTTGGTATTTTAAAAACTACTCCATTTAAATGTTTTCCGTCTTAGCGGACACACTCACTGAATCTATTGTTGGTGTTCTTGGCAACACGTTACAGCAGTGATTGTGGAATTACGGTCACTTCTCGCTCAATATTTTCTCTTAATTCCTATATATACGTTGGGTTACTATCACACACTTTTCCCTTAAGGTTCCACCACAGAAAAAAAAATCCATGGGGGTGAGATCTGGCTATCTCAGTAGCTATGCAATGTCGCCAAATCGACTAATCAATCTTCCGGGGAATTGTTCGCGTAAAGTTTTCATGGTGAATCCCGTTGTGTGAAATGTGGCGCCACATGTGTTAACTGATGACTGATGATTTCTAAGTCTAGGCATAAAATATCCATTTATAATGCAGTGGTAAGAATTTCCATCAACAGTAACAGTTGCACCACGAGAATTTTTTAAGAAATCGGTGTGATTATTATAGTGGTTACTTTCGGGTTATGCACGTCCTCGCTTTTCAGTTTTGGGTATTGTCCTTTCAGTGCCCAGTAGCGACAGTATTGGTTGTTAACTCTTCCTTTTAAATTGAAATGTTCTTTGTCGCTGAATTAAATTGAGTTTCCAGCTCGAAATCGGCTCAACATGTTTTCACAGAAATCCTCGGTTTAAGAGCCTGCACTAATTGAATTTTGAAAAGATGGAATTTGATATCTGTGCTTAATACATCGTTTTTGGCAGCCCCAGAGATGACACTCACTTGCATATGGGCTAGCGTGGATTTTCTCATTAAACACGTTCAAAGCTTTCGTAGATCCTTGATATTCAGCTGGGACCTAGGTGTGGGTTGTTAATTGTTGAACCTGTTGTACGGAACTTCTGTATCCATTTTTTAATTACATTTTCACCCGATGCGTCATTTAATCGATTAATGTTGAAATGAGAACAAAACTTTCGGCAAGGAATCGTACATGAATCGTTAACTTCAAAGTATGCCTCTACTACGAACGTACGTACGTTGTTCACCGGTCCATTGTGACATTGAGACTAACGATCCACACGAATGCCGTGATAAACGATATCTCCTATACACTCCTCTGCGTAACAGTTGTAAAAATATTCAAAATTAAGACCCAAAATCGACCATGGGAAACCGAGGGAAGAGTATCTTTACCACTAAGCGCAATACAGTAAAATCTAGCATTACGACCTCATTACTACACCAACCTACAAGTTCTTGGCCACGATTATAGCAGGCGAGTCAGTTATTTTAAGGCAAATGGACTTACGAATCGTCTTAAGAACCCACAAATTTTCCGACAGCGTGTTACGTATGCATAAGCATGGATAATTTATGCTGCACATGCAAGAATCAGTGAATTCGCCAAGAGTTTGTTGAGATACTCACGACATCTTGCTATACTGACAACTTGTCAAACTGAACCAACAAAATTGTATCTTTAGGAGGTTTCCTTACAGCTCTAGTACACATTTCCGTCCCAGCATAGACATTTCGCTTACGGACTATGCGTAGGTTGTTACGTTAGGCTCGGCTGCTTACAAATCAGACAATTCGGTAGGCCTCCCGAATACTACTAAGAAAGGAAATGAAAGTTTAATCGATAAAAAAGAATGCTGTAATGTTAACCTTTTTTTGGTAAATTCCTATAAAAAAAAACTGAAGTAATTATATGAAACATTGTAATTTCGTCAAATTAAGTTAGTTTTTTCCAAAATTAACTTCTCTGTTACATGATTTGTAATGATACTCAAGTTAGACTTAATTTGACAAAATTATAATGTTTCATCTAATTGCTTCAAATTTTCATATATATATAAAGTTAACATTACAGCATTCATTTTTATCGATTAAACTTTCTGGGGAAACTTTTATAATTTTCAGTTTGCAAATTTACAACACCATTTATGATCAAATTGAAATGTGAGTGGTTAACGTTCTGTCCTCGCATTCGGGAGGACGGTGGTTCCAATCCCCGTCCGGAAATCCACATTTAGGTTTTACATGGTTTTCCCAAATCACTCCAGGCGATTGCCGGAATGCTTCCTTCAAAAGGCCATGGCCGAATTCCTCTCCGTTCCTTGCCCCAGTCCCACCCCGCCTCTAATGACCTCGTCGTCGACGAGGCGTAAAGCAATAAGTTTAAAAAAATTGAAATATCATACGGTACTCAAGTGAAAATTTTCAAAATATACTTCTTCATTTTCCTTTTTTTTTATTATTATTATTATTTTTTTTTTGCTTCTCTTTTTTTTTTACTATGCCACACATCACTTCCAGCAGTCTGTAGACAAATAAGAAATGAATTGCTCTCCTAAGCGGTGGCGAAAGAGACACCCTTTCCTGGCTCTAGGAAGTAGAATATTCCGTTAAGAAGTTCGTTCCATGTTCCTCCGGGATTATTATTATTATTATTATTATTTTTAAGTTAACATTTTTGGAACCGTGATGAGATCCGGCGTCTTATGCAAGGTTTGTTGGTGGTATCATTTTGATTTTTATCAGTTGGCCGACAGGGTAGCAGAGGTGATGGTGCATAATTCCTAGTCACGAGATTATGGTACAAAGTAGTTGTTTAAATCGATTTTTTTGTAATCGCTTTACGCCTCGTCGATGTCGAACTTATTAGAGGTGGGGCAAGACAAGGAGAAAGGAATTCGACTGTGGTCTTTTGAAGAAACCATCAAGTCATTCACCTGGAGTGCTTTCGGGAAACCGAGGAAAATAGGAATTTGGATTACTGGCGGGGATTCGAACCAGCGTCATCCTAAATGTGAAGCTGGTGGTTAAATCGCAAAACTCTGCGTAGTGTGTATAGAACGGGGGAAGACGACACTGTTATTACTATTCGTATTACTATTACTCCATGATTCACTAAAGGTGAGTGGCGGAGGGTGCATTGCATCTATCTCAACGTGTAATCGATTACCCATCGGAAGGAATATGCGGTAGGAGACACCCAAGGGCTTTTTTGAGGAACCATCCAGTCATTCGCCTGCAGCGATCTAGGAAAACATGAAAAACCCACGTCAGGCTGGCCAGATCGGTTTCTCGAAACCTACTCCTGTCGGGTTCTAAATTTTTTCGCTTTATATATCCTTCCTACTCCATATTCAAATCATTTAAGGAGAAAATGGCTATACAAAAGAATTAGTTCTGGACCGCAGTTCTCTTATCTTATTTTCTCGGTCATTCCTAGAGATGAATGTTGCTGTTTGTAAAATGTATTTACGGTCGTCCTGAAATAGGACTATGGTGAACTTTTCAATTTGCTTGAAACGAGAGCAACGCCTACAGTATTTCAGATCTCCCCAACCGAGCTCCTTCAGCACTGCACTTACCATGTCCCTTCAGCTAAATATGTCACGTATCTGGCGGCTGTTTTGTAGATAGCTTGGCGCTATCCTCCTTATTGTCCTTCTGAAGAGGATGGACTGGAACCGTGCTTCACACTCTCCCTTCATTCATCTTTGTTTCATTCCCAAAGAATAAAACATATTACACTGAAAATACATACATCCAAGTCATCCACACAAAACAGTTTATCACTTTGGAAGGCAACAGAAAACCAATTCAATTAAATTTCCCTAGAAAGCTGTCGTGGAAATATAGCTCTCTGCGATGCAGCTACTAAACGTTTATCTCCGGTAATGGAAACAATCAACACGCATTTCATTTGTGACTGCAATTCATCACTGCTTAGAGATAATCGTTTATTTTATAATCAAGGAGACAGGTATTAGGAAGCGTCCATAAACTACGTAGCTCCATTTTGGCCTCCTGAAACCCCCCCCTTCTTCCCTCTCCTCCCCACGTAGCCCGACGTGGCTTTTGCCTCTAATTTCCCCCCCCCCCCCTTTCCCTCGCTTGGCGCGTAGCGTTTTTTCCCTCTTGATTCCAGAAGGCATTTTGTACTGTTTTCTCTGGTCAGACTATCGTAAATTACATACGGAGATAATTAAATGACGGAAATAAATATTCACATGACGCTGTATTTTCTGTATCTTATTTTAACTGTGACAAATAATATGAATCAAAAGCTAGGTAACTTGGTTCGGAAAACCCCTTTTCCACGTTGCCCGGCGTAGCTTTCCAGCCAATCCATCCACCCTTTTTTTAGACGGAGCCAGTTTATGGACGCTCTCTTAGTGATAACATGATACACAAACTATGTATGAGGAAAAAGTGTCGTGTGTAACTCTTCCTTCCAGTAATTTCTGTTGTCTTCAGATCTTCGTTATGTAAGGTTGTTTGGTTTACGCTGTAGTGGTACAGGCTATTAAATATTACATAACTGCATTATGTAATCGAACAGAATTTAAGTTTTATATGATTCCTGAACCAATAATTTCGTACAGTAAATAGTAGTTATTGGAACCTCCCGTAATTGTTATTTCTATGCTTCTATATTTTTACCTTTATATGCTTGCTTTTAACTATGCCTGCAGCGCTATTATACTTAATTTCCGTCACGTAGGACGGTACGTGTAAAGCCGCGTTCCCACGACGTCTTGTAACGAAGGTGGGACGGGACGGGACCTCATTAGCCGAAGTGTAGGGACGAGCGCGCGCCACAGGTTAGCCTTCGCTTACCTCACCGCCACCTCCTAATGTTGTTTGGCACAGAGCACTTTACAGCAACAGAAGGGTGCGTACCGCTGCTGCAAACCGATGACAACACCGCACCGCTACACACGCCTGTGATGTTTACCGACACAGAGTGGGTAGCTGCGTCTCGTCCACGCTAGCAGAGGCGGCCCCGTTCCCATGGTGTGTTGTTGAGTATTCGTCCCGTCCCGTCCCACCTTCGTTACAAGAAGTCGTGTATTAACCGATCTCATTGCTTTTTCTAGAGCTTCCACACACTTCAGAAAACAAGTAAAAATTAAATATGATGGAAGCATTAGATTCAAATGTTATAGAGTTCCTAATTATTTTAAAGTGGTGTAAGAAAATTCATACATAAATGAACACAATAGCATTATCTTCGCAAAACAAGTTTCTTATTTATACTACTAGTATTCGGAAAATTGCTTAGACGCACTAGATCCTTTAATTTTGGTTTAACGACGAAATACCATAGTTCTCAAAGTATATGTCTTTATTACATTTCTAATGCACCATACACGAGAGAGATAGCAAACAGGGAAGAGAGAGAAAGATTTGGCTTACTTCACTTATAGATGCAGGCAATCACCGCTCGATGCACTATGTAACGGACACTGCTCTATACAAAATTCTGAGGCACACCAAGAGTGCGCTTAAGTCAGGAAGGATTTTCAAGCTTTCTTGTCTAACTGTACATGGAGAGATCAACCAGTCCTTACTTTCTTCTTCAAATAAACTGTCTACGGCGGTACCAACCTTACCTTAGGGCTCCATTGGTTTCCCGTACAGCCTCTCTGCCATATGGGCCTTCGCATACAATACCCAAAAAAACTACCCTACCCTCCCTCACACAGGCCTAGATTTTGTTTTCCGAGGTACCGCCACAGCTCAGTCGTAAGTGCCAATCTTTCTACCTTCTGCTACCACAGTGTCACGTTCGATGGCCCGAAAATGGCCGCTGTTTGTAACTTCCTTCAAAAACTATTTAGCTAAACCTATTCATGACATTAATATGGTTGCTCCCCTTCTAAATATTCCAATATCCTTTAGCTAATTTATGCTTAAGTCTCAATCTTAATGTTCTCTAATAATCCTCTCTTTTGCGTCCTTTATTAGTTTTTACTTAATATTAAATTTCCAGCGAACCCTCCACCACTTCCTCCTTTGTTACCCTTTGGATTAGGTTTGTAAAGGAGGTCTTCTTTGCGGATACGGATGTTTTGCGGAAGCGGATGCGGAGGTGGAAAAATAAGTTTATAATTATTTAGATTTTAATATTTTATCAAAAATAAATTTAAAACCAAAAAATTATATTTTTTATGCCAAATTATACTTTCTTCATAGGTAAAGTCTGTTTCCATGTAATATGCCTCATTGATTCATCTTTCAAAAACGAAAAACGTGGGATGATTTCACAAATGAATTAAATTATTTACATAACCACACATACGTCTAAAAAATACTCTTTGTCATATGAACTTTGTAGAGTTCCCAGCCCAACTAATTCAATCGTCAAGCACAACGCCACGCCTACCACCGCAATTCTCCGTGCTCGCCACCCGCCTTTCAAACGCTATAGTGGCTCATTCACAGTTCAACTTGTAGGACCTACGATAATCCGATTTTCCGATAAAGAACTCTTGATGGAACCTGAAAGGCGTTACAGGACTACATATAGGACGTGTTGAATGTCGTTGGACTCCCAGATAACCAACACGGGTCCTTGCCGTCCAATAAACTCGTCAAGATTGGAGGAAACATCCTGCGAGTGTGCGATAAGGACACTAGTGTGCGACGATAAAGTACGAGTGGAGAGGATTGCTTGGAAGGTTTTTTACCCCTTCAAATAGCGTGATTGGGTGGGCGCATCCTACGGTAGTTCTACGCGGATGTTCTATAAGTTGGACAGTGAATAGGCCGTTTTACTGTGTATAGACGTTCAAACTTGTAAATTCATCGCTTAGGTAATAATACCATTCAGTTCATTGATACTTTTATTGCAAGGTAGTAAGAAAAAAACAGGTTGTTGTTAGCTTATTGACGATGGGCGTAATCTCGTTTAGAAAGAAAAGAATAATCTACAGGGTGATTCAAAAAAACGTGGACAAAATGACATGGTAGATCTGTCATACAATAAGGATCAAAAATCGCATAGGAACAGAGGGTCGCAAACGCCTGTATACTGGATTGGTCGCGGTGGACTAATCGCATGGCCACTACGATCACTAGATCTGTCTTCCTTGAATTTTTTCTTGTGGGGATTTTTAAAAGGACTTCTGTATGAAACACCTGTTGAAACGCCGAAAGACTTGGTAGGAAGAATCGTTGCGGCAGCCGGATGTGTTCGAGATACACCTGGTATCTTTGAGAAGGTGCGCCGTTCCATTCAACGGAGATGCCGGGCTTGTCTCGATGCATCTGGCAAAAACTTTGAGCATCTGCTGTAGGCTCAACATCTGGCTAGCATTAGTCGCATGTGAGTGAGTAATTATCAATAAAATGATCTGTAATGGTTTTGTTTCTGCTCTTTATGTAAGTGTTATTTTAGACGCCCTTTAGCGGCTCCGGATCGCAGTTGCGACCCTCTATTTCTATGCGATTTTTTATTCTTATTGTATGACTGATCTACCATGTCATTTTGTTCACGTTATTTTGAATCACCCTGTATATTGCAATATAAACAAAACATCCGCATTAAAAATTGAGGATGCGGAGGAAGGATTTCACGCAGAAATTCCGCACTTGCTGATGCGGATATTCGTTACATCCCTACTTTGCATTACATAATGTTGAAGATATTGTAGCATATTGACAGTATCGTTTTATTTATAAGGTTTGGTTTGGTTTGGTTCCATGTTAAATTATGGGTTATATAGCTGTGGTGGTATCGTGTAGTCGAGTATAGCCCTAGGTGTCCGGCCTCCACCTGGCACACAGCATAGCAGCCGGACGGCGCAATGGGATGGCTGATACCATTTATCGCTGAGTGATGGCGGTCTGGCGGTGCGCTCAGTCACCGCCGACGCCGCCTCATGAATATTCACCGCCGCGACGCACGTGTGGGCCTCACAAGCACAGGCTACGTCTGCGGGACGGCGCAGGGATCTGTCGTACGGCAAGTGAGCGTACCACAGTATAGCTCCATGCCCACTCCCAAGGTGGCCGCTGATCAGAATATTTATATCTATACCAGTACCTATAATAAGCAACTCTTGGTCATCTATGACGCATCCTGTCACGCCATGACGTCACTCTATGACGTTTTGCAATGACTTCACGCTTTAGTTGTGAAATAGTAGCAATTATGAAACGCAGAAACGATCAAGTTGATAAAGTTTACTAGGTTAATTTAACAATATTTCTAAGCATCCGCGAATAAATTAGCTGACAGAACACTGAAACAAAAGTATGTATTACGTTTAAATCTACATATAAATCATTAAATGCTTATATTTACGTAATATTGTTTTGATAGATAGAAGTATTCGTTACATTTTTTGTCCATTGTTATGTCAAATAAAAGCTTAAAGTTTCGAGTATCAATGTTAGCGAATATTTTAATTAGATTGTTACTAAGCATAGGTCAGAATTACAACTGGTATTTGACATTATAGCAGAGGGAATGATTAATTTAGGTTTTTTTAAAAAAATAATGTAAATGTGTCCTATTATTGAAATTATTAAATCGTTTGAACTGAAATAGTTGCACATTGATTGCGATATATGCAGCCTACACTACAACTGAAACAAATTGGCTCATCAAAACCCGACGTGCGACCACGTCGAAACTCGTTAAACCAATTTTTTACAGTCGCTATCGAAGGAGAAGAGTCACCGTACACAGCATCCAAGCGCTCTTTGATTTGGCTGCTCGATTTTCCTTCCAAAAACAAGAATCGAATCACCAACCGATATTGCTCTTTCTCCATTTTTCTAAAAATACACGGACACAACCACTTTCACACGCGATCAAAACAAAACTATGAGTCCGATTTGGCTGGAATTTTACCAATAGCCGTCTAAGATAACGTACTACATGATAATAAATTTCTCTGGCGACAGTGGCGCCATCGGAAAGAGAGGCTAAGTACTTATCGGCCACACCTCGTATTACGTGGCATAATGTAAGTTTATAAGATTTATTTTAATTTCCTTTCCTTTCGCTGAAAAATATTACTAAGGCTATTATTTCAGCAACATGTAACCGTGTCAGACATTCGAACGTTGAAATATAGGTCTGAATCACAGATAACAAAAAAGAAAGGTGTAAAAACTTTGAAGATTTTTGATCAAAGTTATATCGCGATGTAACCACTAAAATGCGATACAGTACATCAATTAATATGTGTGAAATTATTCTTCTGGAGGAAAGTTTCGCGTAGTATGTGGTTAGGTTGAAATGCAACCTGGACCCGGCTGAAAACGGAAACCTTTTGCTACAGCGCAAGACATGAGGAATTACATTGAATTTTATTTTATAACAATTCTATTTAGTTAAGCAATTGCTAAGACATGAATTGTCAGAATACTGAAAGAAAAGTATGCATTTCGTTTGAATTGACATATTAACTATCCTTTTTTTTTTAATGAAATCATTACTTGGTTTGAACGAAAGAAGTTCGAAATTGATCGCGATCTATGTTGCCTGAACCACAATTAAAACTAATATTCCGTGGCATATAGTAAGTTGTTAATATTTATTTTTAGCATCCTTAGTTTTCATTAGAGTCATTATTTCAGTCGATTTAAGCTGTAACAGCCGTTAAAACATCGATCTTCATCATAGATAATAAAAAAGAAAGTTGTAAGATCCTGTGAAGATTTGGGATCAAGTTCATATCGTGATGACACTGACATGCGATACAGAGAATGTATAAATTCGCCTGTATGGTAATTGAAGCTTTGCTTTTCTAGCTGTAAGATTAGCGGATATTGTGGTTAGGCGTAAATGTGGCATGAACCAAGTTGTCAACTAAAACTTTTTGATACAGCGCAAAGGACGATATATTACAATGAGCTTAATTTTTTAACAATTCTGTTTACTTAAGCAACTGCAGAGAAATAAACTACCACTCACTCCGTTAAACCCATCATTTTTGACGGGCTTTGGGGCTAGTATATATATAATTGGCATATTATAACAAAAGAAATATATCAAGGCAGATCAAACTGAGACATTACAATATAGCGGAACTGCCAGAAACATTATTTGCATCAGAAACATTCACGATTGGGGTTTCAGGCATCACGGAAGCGAAAAAAGTAGAGCGCAAAAACCTAAGTAATTTTTTTGGGGCATTACATAAAGTCGGCATATGGATGAAAAGACCAACGAAATAAGTATATTAACGTACAGATAGACTGATCAGAAGGCGAATATTACAATTCTATGGATATTTAAAAAGAATGGACAAGACTAGAGGATCTTTGATGTGGTAAGTGGTTCACTCAGGAAAACCAATTGGTTCCATAAAATAGAAGAGGACGTAAATCATGCAGGGATCAGCAAGGAAATGACACAGGAAAGAGGAAAATTCAGGAACAAAATTATGAACAAAAAATTTAAAATACGGAAGAAAACAGGAAGAAAATGGAGAGAACAAAGGAAACAGGAACACAGTGAACGTGTGAAGAGGTTTCAGGAAGAGAATAAGAAGAAGAAGACAAATACAAACAAACAAAAACTGAATAATATGAGTTTAAATATTGTTCTTAATGGCAATAATGATTAATAATAACAATAAGATATAGCAAACACTCGAGATCTAGTTAGTTGGTCTTCTAGACAGAATGGCTCGTCATATATGGATCCGAAGGTGACTGTGAAGTCCAATGTGAGAAGCACAATCTATACCGTAATGATGACAGGCATTTCCTTAACTTTTCAATTTCTTTCCTTCGCTGCCTCTTCTCATTTGCTGATCGTCGGTGATTATCTTCAAATAAAGTCGTTCCATGATGAACAAGTGACCTCCAGGATGAGCGGTCAAGGGCAGAGGTTCCCCAGTTTTTATGGTGAATGGGACACATCTTCATGCTAGCCTTGATGACGTCTTTAAATCACTTCCTCTGACCACCAACACCGCGTTTACCTACAGTTAGCTATGAGTAGAACACTTGTTTAGGAATGCGAGAATTGGGCATTCGGACCACGTGGCCGGCCCTTCGCAGCTGTCGTTTTGCAGTCATGGATTCTATACTAGAGGATTGGGCTTCCTCAAGAGGACTGATATCGGTGCATCTATTCTGCTGTTATTTGAAGGGTTCTTCTCAGGCATCTTTGATGGTAATATTCTAGCATCTTAAGATGTCACCTGTAGCATGTCTAGCATTCAGATCTATAAAGCAGGGAGGGAATAATAACAGAAACTCTGCACAATGATCTCCGTTTGAGTATTTATCTCAAGATTCTGGATGTTAGCGTGGCAAAGGATGCTCCAGCACGGTTGACTCTGTATTGAATTTCTGCATCAATGTTACAGTGAAAGAGAGAGTGCCGTCAAGTGATATTGCCTTCCTCATTAGTTGGCTGGTGCAGAGTCTTGATTTTACTTGTATTCAGTCTAAGACCTATCTTATTGTCTGCATTAGCAAGAGCATTTAAAATGATTACAAGTCTTTCCTCTGTTATCATCTGCGTTATCATCTGCATACTGTAGCTCAATTACTGCTGCAGAATATGTTCGATTCCTTGCCTTTCAGTCTACTCAGATTAAAAAGTTTCCCATCGATTCTGAGGTTATGCTGTATTTCAGTAGGGAGATAGTCTTTGGCGAACTGCATGACAGTAGCTTCGTAAAGTGACAACAACGTGGGAGATATCACACAGCTTCCTTAACACTGGATCAGAATAGACATACAATATACTCAATGTACTGGATGCTTCAGGAGTACTTGTAAATATTGAAGGCGGTGGTAATAAGAACAATATTGAGTAAAAAAGTTCGCATAAATGTGTCCGATTTCCATTCTTTTTGGAGAGACAGGTGCTGGAATGTTATGCATAAAATAAACCTCAGAAACTACACAAATAACTTAAGGAGGTATTTTAATCATGCAAAACCACAAGCATATTTTATGAAAGTTTAAATTAAATATTCGAAAATTTCACCATTGACTTCAATACACTTTGCAACTCTCTTCGCAATAGTACGTGTAGCTCTTCTAAGTAGTCTTGGTGTATGTTTATTAGGATAGAAGTAGAGTGCAAACGCTGTCTAGGAACGCTCGGTTTGTCGCTGCCTGCGCGACCTCTGCCGGATTTTTTTTTTTTTTTTTTTTTTTCGCTTCCTCAATGGCTTTTCTGTACAGTCCAGTTACCATTAGCAACTTTCCTGTTATTTTTCAGGTTGGGTGGTTTTTGGGGACACATTTTATTTCACGCGGGGGGAAAAATGGCGCCGTTATATTAAAAAAAAAACCTAAGGGTTCGTGTGGTCAGTTGGGGATCAACGTCGTAATCAGCTGCTTTAGGAGCTGAACGACTTTCCCCAACTAATTGTCCGGTTTCTGGTGATTGTCATGGCCGAAGCAGTTTTGAGTCTGGTGGTGGACCTCCGCTTGGCACCGTGGTAATGTTCTGTGACAGCTTGGATGACCGAGGGTTCATTTTGTGGTGTTTTTTTTCTCTGCGATTTTCTTCTTATGCAGTCTGGGTGTGATTTGGTTGGTGTCGTCTTCTGTCGGCAGAGGATTGCAGCTTCTTCCTGACCGTGCATCCGCCGTAGCACGCCGCATGATCAGCGCCACATTTTGCATATGTTGGTGTGGCTTCACGCTGATGCGTGCAGACCACGACACTGTGGATTTCCCCGCAACGGACACACTGCACTTGGGTAAAATCGAACTATTCTTTGGTTGGTATGTGTTCCGCTATTTGTTGCTGGACTAAGTAATATGCCACCTGTAGTTCATATGTTCTGAACTGTTGAGAATTTTCAATTGTTTGATTGAAAACATAATAGTTATTTATAAAATTTTTACTAGCATAAGTTTGGAATTATTTTAAAAATTGTTATTGGAAATAAAAAGCTCTTAAACTCATTATTATGTCTCAAAATATATCATAAAGACAGTGTTATTTAACAGATTAACAGTTTTTTTAAAGTAATGTATAATGCTGATATAGCTTTTACAATACACGCAACTTTAATGAAACTCAGGGCGTTTGTTAGATTAATTTTCTAGACTTTTTTGCTTATGGCTTTACGCCTCATCTACGTCGTGGTCATTAGAGGCGCTATAGGATTGGGTACAAGCAAAGGGGAGGAATTCAGCTGTATCTTTTTTAAAGGAAGCATCCCGGCAATCGCCAGGAAAACATGGGTAACCCAAATCTGGATACTCGGAATGGCATTCGAACCTGCGTTCTCCCGACTGCGAGGCCAAAGCTTTTGTAGACGAAGTAGGAAAATCACACGCGGGGTGGATGTCAGATGTAGATGTAGGCGCTGTGATTGTCTTAGGGATTTATTATGATAAAAAAGGACGTATTTCAGGCTTTTTAGAGTTAGCTGAGTGATTTGAACGCGTGTCGCAACGCTAGAAGCTTAGTTAGCGTAAAATGTTGCACGGTAGGTCTTTGGGGCAAGAACCGCATGGCATAGCATCGTCAACAAGTGGCACCAAAAATGTATGCTTTTCATTAGTTATAGCGAAATAGTGTACGTACGGGTGTGAGAAATTTTTTTCATGAAAAGGGAGTATGTATTCGCTCATTTAAATTTGTTACAGTAGGGAAAGTGTGTGTTCAGTGGTATTCACTGAATTTATCTACGTATGCATTTTTAAGGAGTTGAAGGGGAGTAGGTTGGTCGTCCACTGTTTTTTATGACTTGGGAAGCCGCTCTGCAGTAGTTGTGTTGCGTCGAAGCAAAGTAATATTGCCGCCGTATTATTGATACTGAGAGAGCCCAACACTCGATAATAAACGCTTGTTCAGGAGTTACAAGTTGAGAAACAGTAATGTGTATAAACTAGTGTTGTTTACCGAAACTATACAGTGAATGTAATGAAATTCGAGAAACAAAAAACTGGTATGGAATAGAAATGATATGGAATGTAAAATAACTGGCAGCATTCATGATTTAAGAAACCGAAACGCGTATACCAAAACGTAGTTTTTTTTGTAGCAGCAATAGACGGATAAAATCCACGTATTAGTATAACAGCTAAGAAAAACCTCCAAAATAATCAAAATGTTAGTATGGTAAATTGTGAAATGAGATCTGCATCACGCACTACATCAGACAGCAGATTTCTATCTGTTCATTGACGTTTATGTTAACCACTACATACTCTCTTTGGCTGGATGTTTTTACTGCTTTTGTTCTATTTGTTTCACATTTGTAATTTGTTATTTTGTAACTGTATTCTGTGAGTTGTTTGATTTTTTTTTTTGTTTGGTATTTACTTACTTTTAGAAAAAAAATTATGTACTAATAATTTAGATAAAATTATCAGTTAATCAGTTATTATCTCAAGAACTGCTGACAATGGTTAAAGACGTCTTCCCATATTATTTTACAGGTCGAACACAGAATGAGTAGATAATTTCGTGCAGCATTTCTACAACAGTGGAAATGATTCTTCTCGCCATAAGGCAAACGCATGCGAGTAAGAGCAGATGCATTGCCGAGGGTGTCTGCAGTTGTCCGGAGGCGGCCCTGAATATTCATGTTGCTGTCCGCCGTGTCTGGGGAGGCGCTGTACGTTCCACCACTGTGCTTTCCGAGGTGTCACGCGGACTGGGACAGCGCCATAGGCCGCCGTACATAAAGCTGATAATACAACAGAACTCTACTGTTGTCGTCGCTCATTCTTCGGGTGTCTCAGTCAAAATGGCAAAAAACTGAATTTTTATTTGTGACGTCTGTTCGTATGCAGCAACCACGTAATTTTACCGCCTTCGCAGCGGCTGTGATTAAATTCCTCAGTAACATGTGTTATATTAACCTCAGAAAAGATCCGTAGAGGAATAATATTTTTTTTTTTTTTTTGTAACTGCTTTTACGTCTCTTTTTAACATCGAGGTCTTTATAGAGACGGGAAAGGATGGGGGGCAAGGATGGGGGCAAGGAATGGGAAGGAATCCGGCCATGGCCTTTTGAAGGAAGCATCCCGGCATTTGCCTGGAGTGATTTGGGGAAACCATGGAAAATCTGGATGCCCGGACGGGTATTCGAACCGCCGTCCTCCCAAATGCGAGGCGAGAACGCTAACCGTTACACCGCCACGCTCGGTAATAATAAAAGAAAAAAGTTAATGTGCGTGTAACAGAGGACAGTGGAATCCAGGAAATTTCTGTGGACGGTGGCAACGTCTCCCTACGCGTTTTTTTTTTTTTTTTTTTTTTTTCTTTTTAAAGAAAAAAAGTTTGTCCTGCTATAGGGATGGTTATTTTTTTTTCGTGTGCTCAGTTACCATGCTATCTTTGAAAAAGGAATAAATTTTTACTTGAAATTGTTTTTATTTAGTTATTTACTCCGCAAAATATGAGCTCCCAAAGTTGTTCCATGGCTGTTAATTTTCCAACCATTCAGTGAAAGATCTAACTATATATTTGGGTCATTGTATTGTTAAAAAAATCTCAACAATTCCGTGTATATGGGAATTAGTATAACAGAAATATCTATGATAAAAAGGTGAATGTGTTGATAGAACATTAATGAACTAAAACTTTGTTATTAAATTTTTCGTCCTTAATTGAAATTCAGTAACGGCCAGGTGGCACAATGGTTAAGGCGCCTGACTGGAGATCGAAAGATCCCAGGTTGAGAATCGCTGTCTCGGAGGGGATTTCATAGGTCCTTAACTGGACCTTCACCTCTGGTACAACTTGCTATGTAATTTGAAGTATGCCTCAAAGCTTTCTATCTCCAATATCAGGCTAAGTATACCTCCTTCTGGAGGGTACATCCTACCTTCAGGCTTAATACCAAGCTTAACTTGTTTTGGAAATTCATTGTTGATCTTGGTTGATGAGCTACATTATTACGTTTGTTCATGTAGCTAGCTATTTTTTGGTGTGAATCCTCCACATACTTTTTGCCAAAAATTGTACATTGTTATTCAGATATTGTCATATTGGTCAATTCTAAATGTTGGCCAATTCTACATATTGGTCAAATCTAGTACGGTGCTGTGTGTTCGTATGAAAACATGAATAGGACAACAAGGTAATCATAATATAAAAGCTAACAATTAGTCTGATACGCGTCGACGATACGCACTGTCCGCTGCAGGACAATAATAATGCACCAGTCAAAATTTCCGTTCCACACTTTAAAGGCCATTTAAGTAGAGGTCCGACTGTGTGGAATAGGTTTTAGTCATAAAAATGATAATGAAAACAATCTGTCAATTTTTGACACCTTTTTCTGTACCTTTTATTTACCGGCCTTTTTGGTTGAGATCGCAGACATGTCTTCTCTCTACTGGGTTTAAATGATATGAGCCCCGCGTGGTGGAAGGAATTTTCATCATGCGAGACTTGGCGAGCAGGTAGCGAAAGGTGGTGGTACACAATTCCTAACCGCAGAATGTGTACCAAACGTCTGAACTATGTTCGAAATCTGTCTCTCGTATGTATGGGTGAGGGTACAGGACAGTGTTGACGTTATTCGTCTGTTGGATGGCGCCATAAAACTCGACAGGCTCCGCTTTCTCCCTCGGAAGTGCAGGCTGAACGGCCCGTAATTTGTGTTCATCCTCACGGTTATTGCATATAAGCAAACCGGAACAATATTGCACAGTTATCACACTTAAACAACACTGTATCACACGAACGGAAGGAACTCGCCAACCTACCTCAGCACCCAAGACTAGGACATCTTCTCCTTGAGTGGGTTCATCGGCCATTCAGTTTATGAATTTTCATACAGTACGAGGTGTAAAATAATTATTGCGCTGAAATGTGATAAAAATATTACAATGTAAGTGATAAATAGTATAACAAGTAGAAGAAATGATATAATGGCTTTCTAATGCACCTAGCTTCAATATCGGAACTGAATAACCAGCGTAAGATACTGACTTTCGTTATTAGCATAAAAAATCATTATCTTTCTTCGTAGTTCTATCATTGCCGTGGCGCCTCATTCTCATGTTGAATTCTTATAGAAACTCTATGCTCTCGAGCTTATGTTCAAAAGCCTGCTTATTTCTGAATCACTCCAGGCACTATTCACATCAAACCTTGTAAGAAATAAGTTTTTATCGTCAGTCTGTAACCATTCGTGATGACTTACAAGAGACGTTGATGTTTAGTAGATTAATCTATCGTCACTTCTTTGCGTTTTAACCTAACGTGTAACATAAATACAGCATCAGCCACCATCCGTGAGGTTTAACGCACAGACGTTTGTAATTTCAGGACGGATTGCTTGGCTTTAAGGCATCGGCAACATCGGCAAGACGGGGAAGTCGCAGTGAAAGAGGTCCCCAGCAACCAGGGACGAGGCCGGAGCTGATTGCTGACACTGTCTGGTTGTGATGATGGAGAAGTGGAAGGACAGACAGGAAGACGACGATTGATACGACCAAAAGAGAGACTCAAGTAACATGTTTGAACCTTCCTACTTTGCGATCAATTTATTATATAAATTCTATGGGATTTCAGTGACTGCACTTAGAAACTCAATTTGAAATTGAAGGAACGAATATTAAATATTTCGCTCCGTGATCACAACAAGTGTACGTCGCAGTTTGTCTCAATGTGATCATCTCACCTGTCTGACTTCTTCGGAGGAAGAGCTTTGTAAACGCGCAATATCTCTGATTCTAATGTGGGCTCCGCCACGAGGAGTTGTGGAAAGCTGTGTCCCAGCTTTAGGACTTAGAAGAACAGTGAGATGGACACTCCGTATCCCTGTAGCATAAAGCGTAGTTGACGTGTGGCCATCTCCGGCTCCGCTGCGTAAGCAGTGACTACTTGTAACTGCCAGACTTGTCTCTTCTTTCGTAAAATTTAAGAAGGCTGACAGCTGAGATGGTCACCAGACAAAATAAAGGCTTTAAGCGTACACCTGTTGAAGACCACGGAGTGAAATACAGTTTATAATGTTTAGTTGTCTAAACTTAGCGATTTTGAGAAATATTAAAGATAAATCAATTAATTATTTGTATACTTTCATCGCTGAAATTTCATAGAAAAAATAAGTGAACAATAATAAATAAATAATAATGCTTAAACTTTATTCACCGCAGTTCCTTACTTCGTAGTAATAGTCCAAATGCTAATAATGTAACTTATTATTATAATGTGATTATTGTAGGCCATCTCTTCCACAGTTGTTTGTTAAATTAATAATTATTCTTTAATAATTACGCCAGTACAACTGTTTTTGACAATATTTATTTGACGTATAGGTTCTCTTGTAGTTGTTGTATAAATAAATATTGTCAAAAACAGTTGTACTGGCGTAATTATTAAAGAATAATTATTATTATTATAATTATTATTACTCCACGATTCACTAGAAGTGTATGGCGGAGAGTGCATTGCACCTATCCTAAAGGGTAAAAGTTTGGTAGGGATATACAGGATATGGCAGGAGGCGCCCATGGGCTTATGTGAGGAACCATCCCAGCATTCGCTTGGAGTGATCCGAGAAAACCATGGAAAACCCCGATCAGGATGGCCGGAGTGCTTTATCGAAAGCTACTCCTGTCGGATTTTTAGTTTACTAGCACGATTAATCTTTTCTATTCCATTACCCAATCGCTCGTGGGAAAAATGAATACAGAAAAGAATCGGTTCTGGCCCTGATTTCTCTTATCTGATTTTCGCGGTCATTCCGAGATACGAATGTTGCTGGTAGCAAAGTTTGTTTGCTGTCATTCCGAAATACGTCAGTCGCAAATTTTTCAATTAGCTTCTATCGAAAGCAACGCCTTGGGTGTTCCAAGTCTTCCCAACCTAACTCCTTCAGCATCGCACTTACGCTTTGCCCCCAATTATATATACCTGTCACGAATCGGGCGGCTCTTCTTTGGACCTTCGCTAATGACTCCATTAACCCCTTCTGATGGGAAACCCAGGAACAACAATATTCTAAGTGAGGACGACCTAGTGACCTGTATGCAATCAATGTAACTTCCGGAGTGCATTGTTTTCAATTACTACCTAGAAATCGGAGCATACGATTTTCTTTCCCAGTTACATTCTCGATATCTTTATTCCACGACAAATGATTACGAATTGTTACCCCTAGGTATTTAGCGGAATCTACCATTCTAAGGACAGTGCCATCAATTTATATTCAGAGCTAAATGGTGTCACCTTTTTACTTATACGCATGACTTGGCACTTTTTAGCGTTTAACTCCAGCTGCCAGTCTTTACACCACGCAATTATTTTCATAATATCTTCTTGTAACAAAGCACAGTGGTCCTGGGTTTTTATTTCACGATAAATAATAGCATCATTGACCGGTGAGGGGTTTTGCTGTCCCCCATCCGGCGCGTCCCCCGATGGCGGATAGGGGAACGCTCTGCAGATATGCAGGGTAGGTGGGAAATAAAATACCACCCGTGGACCAAAACAGCACCAAAGCCTTCCATCTGGCTATCCTCTGGAACTCAACAATCCAGTTGTAACACCCGTATACTTCACATGAGGTATACCACAATCACCCTCAACTTCAAATAATCATGATGGAACGACAAGGAAATAACCTACTAGCCCAGGCACCAGTCAATGTGCTGGATTCTCCTGGTCATCGGATTCTGGGGGACCAGGAACATCATGAAGAGAAGGATCGGAGCTTCTCAAAACCTCTACGTAAGCATTACATCGGCACGCTCAATGCAAATACCCTTGTGAAAGTAGGTAAACTTAAACAACTCACAAACACACTACAAAAGTTTCACATCAAGATCCTTGCAATACAGGAGACGCGATTCACAGACGAGAGTCATTTCAATACGGAAAATTATAGGATTTATAAGGGCAAACCTGCAGTAAGAAGAGGAACACCAACAATGTTTGGCACAGCATTTGCTGTCCACAAATCAGTCATAGATAACATCACAGACTTCAACTCAGTATCAGAACGCATCTCCATGCTCTCTTTCAAATCAGGTAACAAAAGATACACCATAATCAATGCTCACGCACCCACAAACGATCAAAACAGAAAGAAGCCGCAAGAAGTTGAAAATTTTTGGGAAGATATGGAGGAAGCTGCCAACAAAATACCTGAAACACACACAAAAATTCTACTAGGGGACTTCAACGCGCAGTTAGGCAAAGAGAAAAAATACAGAGAATTTACGGGCCCTTACACAGCACATAATCGTACAAACAAAAATGGAGAACATCTTATAAAGTACTGTCAGAACTTTGACCTAAAAATAATGTCAACGCAATTTCAAAAACCCAGACGGAAACTTATGACTTGGATCTCACCCAACAACTTATGGGGAGAATTTCAGATAGACCATGTAGCCATATCAAACAAAAGCATAAGAGAAATTTTAAATGTGAGAACGCGTAAAGGATTCTTTTAATCAGATCATCACTTGTTACAAGTAAAGATCAGGCCAATCCCAAGAAATAGGAAAACAACAAAGAAGACTGTAACCACCAGACCAGACCCAGAATATCTGAAGAAAAACAGAGAAAAAGTCATGAAAGAAATTAATCAAAATGCAGCAGAAAATTGGAAAGACCTCGCAAATGCAGTCCAAAAGGCAATGCGTTGGGGACAGCCTCCTAGAAAACGCAGACATAGATGGTGGAACATGAAGTGCGACGAGGCTATTGAACGAAGGATTCAGGCATGGACTAAATTCAATAGTAACCGAACAACAGAAACATGGCAGCAATTTCACACAGTCCAGAAACAAACCTCAAAAGAAATTAGAAAAGAAAAGCGTTCATACGACAGAAAAAGGATACAAGATATTGAGGAAGACTTCAAAAGAAATAACACAAGAAATTTTTATAGAACTTTCAAAGAAAATATTACAGGCTACCAACCTCCAAACTTTTGTTTCAAAAGGCCAGATGGTTCCATTGAAATGAATACCAAAGCTAACTGCAAAATTCTGGCACAATACTTTGAAAATCTCCTCAACTGCGAGAAACCGACGGGAAAATTGACCCTAACAGAAACTACACCAAATCCGGACTCTACACCACCCACACTCGAAGAGATAAAGGAGATCATAAAACAACTGAAAAACAACAGAGCACCAGGAGAAGATGGCATTATTGCCGAGTTCTGGAAGCTTGGAGACGAAAATCTCACAAAGAAAATTCATAAAATTATTACAGATATTTGGGCCACAGAGAAAATTCCACAAGAATGGAAATGTGCACTAATACATCCCTTACATAAAAAGGGTGACAAGACGGATCCCAACAATTACAGAGGTATCTCCTTGCTGCCAGTCATTTATAAAATCCTCTCCAAAGCCCTACTGAACAGGCTAGAACCTCAGGTAGATCCACAATTAGGTGAATACCAGGCAGGCTTTAGAAAAGGAAGATCATGCATAGAACAAATCTGGAATCTGAGAACACTCCTGAAGATAAGACAAACAAACAATACCGTAGTAACATTTGTGGATTTCAGGAAGGCATATGATTCCATAGACAGACAGACGCTCTTTGACATAATGAGAGAATACGGCGTAGACAAGAAGACAAGGGCTCTGATACAACAAACACTCACGGATACCACGTCTAAAGTGAAATTTATGGGAGAAACATCAGAACCATTCAAAATTGGCACGGGTGTCAGGCAAGGAGATGGATTATCACCAATTTTATTCAACATGGTATTGGACAAAGTTATAAAACGCAGGTCAAAGGAATACAGCTAGGAAGAACACGACATACCAAAACAATCATCAGATGCCTGGCATTTGCGGATGACCTGGCAATTCTCAGCAACAATAGGCAGGAAGCACAAGATGCATTGGAACAGCTACATCAAATTGCCGCCAAAACAGGGCTACAAATTTCGTATGAGAAAACGCAGTACATGGAGAAACAAAACAACAATGTACAAACAATATACACAAAATTTGGAAACATAAAAAGAGTTGAGAAATTCAAATATCTAGGGGAATACATACAAGTAGGAGGATCTAACAAGCTATCAAATTCAGAAAGATCAGAAAAGCTTCAGAAGGCTTATAGACTCACATGGTCATATTATAACAAAAGAAATATATCAAGACAGGCCAAACTCAGACATTACAAAACAGTGGTACTGCCAGAAGCATTATATGCATCAGAAACAACAACGATTGGGGCTTCAGGCATAACAGAAGCGGAAAAAGTTGAACGCAAAATCCTTAGAAAAATTTTTGGAGCAATATATAAAGACGGTATATGGATGAAAAGACCAACGAAAGAACTATACGAACATACAGATAGATTGACAGACATGATCAGAAGACGTAGATTACAATTCTATGGACATTTACAGCGAATGAACAGCACTAGACTCACAAAGAGGATCTTTGATGTGGTAAATGGTTCACTCAGGAAAACCAATTGGTTCCAGGAAATAGAAGAGGACTTGAATCACGCAGGGATCAGCAAGGAAATGACACAGGAAAGGGGACAATTCAGGAACAAAATTATGAACTCAAAATTTAAAATACAGAAGAAAACAGGAACAAAATGGACAGAGCAAAGGAAACAGGAACACAGTGAGCGTATGAAGAGGTTTTGGGAAGAGAAGAAGAAGAAGACAAATACAAACAAAAACTGAATAATCATGAATAATTTGAGTTTAAACACTGTCCTCAAGGGCAATAATGATTAATAATAATAATAGCATCATTGACAAACAACCTTTTCATCTCCCTTATTATGCAGCACAAATCATTAATGTATATGAGAAACAACAACTCACCTCGGTAAGCGATGTACGCTCACCGTCAAGAACTACACACTGTGTTCTGCCCTTCAAACGTATGCAACCCACTCGCATATTTGTCTAGATATGCCGTAACCGCGAAGTTTCCTAAGTAACCTAATGTGAGGCACAGTGTGGAAAGATTTTTTTAAATCCAATATAACTTAATCAACCTGGGATTGCTCACTTATAATATGGAATAAGTTGTGAATTAGAAGTGCAAGTTGTGTTTCGCAGTATCGGCCTTTTCTGATGCCATGTTGATTTGGGTTTAAAAGCTCACCTTCATCCAAAAACCGCATGACATTTGAATAGATGATATGTTCTAAAATCCTGCAAAGCTATCTTGATACAGAAAGTATGTACACGTTCCAATAATCTAAAAAGCATTGGTTCCTACATGCTCAGTCGACCGCTGGCTACGTAATAATATGTAACACAGACGTCAAACATCAACCCAGTCAAGCTTGCATCTCATGTTACTTTTTGTACAGTAACTAGTCACATTGGACATACGTGAAGCAACTGCCGTTATTCACAATACATACTCAACGACTGGCTCGATAATAATAAAAAATGCTTATACAGACACCAACGCGAAGGGCTGCAACTTCGAAGAATACAGTAAAGTTGGTTGTTTATGTCCGCTATTTGGTCTTGCTGTATGGTTATAGGTGAAATGAAAAGTGATCGCCGTTTTACACAATGTTAGTTGCCAGGAAGACGATGAAACTGCTTGCTCTAATCTTCCTGTAAAGTCCCTGGTTACACAAAAACTGTACAGTGTATATGATCAACTACATGATAATATGAAATGCAAATACGATGAAGTGCTTAGGCACTAAGAGAGTTAAAATGTCGGCATGAAATTTTTCTGCATACTCGTTATGCTCAATCGTCATATCAATCAAATGTGTAGTACTGATAGTCGCTCGCAGATGTTTGTTAGTTGTGATTTATGTACACTGAACAAAGCAATAATACTGGTTTCACTAGGTAAAATAATGTAACAATATAAACCAAACCCCAAAAAATTCATTAGCAAACTTTTTAACTGTTATAAAAGAATTACGTGAGAAACTATCAAGATTGAGTAAGAAACTAATGGCAGAAAAGCCAAAGCGAAGAAGGTTAAAAATGGAGAGAGAAGGGGAGGATGAAGCCGAAAAAAGTCTCCCATTTGGAAGGATGCTGGTTCGAATCCCCGTGCGGCCATCCAGAATTTGACTTTGTATGGCTTACGAAATCACTCCAGGTAAATGCGCGAATGATTCCTTCAAAAAGAAATGACCGAATACCTTCCCATTCCATGCCTCCATACGTCCCTACTTCCAATGTCCCCGACGTTGATGAGGCGTAAAGCCGGAAGCAAAAAAAAAAAAAAAAAAAAGTAATGAAACATGTTATCGATTATTTCAGTGAAATTGCTATAATATAGTTTCTAAGTTCGTTATTTCAGCGTATTTGAGTCATTATTTCGTCAAACATTACAATCTGCCTATGCTGTAAGAACACTCATGTCACTTCTCGTAAATTAAGAAAGTTCATATTTCAGTATTTTTTGGTCGATGGACAAAAATTTTTATATTTTGTTAATGAATTAAGCTGAATTTCCAAACCCTTCGTGTTCATGTTTATTGTGTGTAATTACATGTATTATTAATGTAATAGTTATAGAACTGTCTTTTTAACGGTTTGCTTTAGCTATAGTTTCTACTTTAAGTTGCGTTTTATGTATACCCATTCGAACAGTCATTACATTATTTCTACTCAACACATTGAAATTACTAACCAATTTTTAATAAATTTAAAACACGAATACTATAGACAAATTGAATGCTTCTTCTAATATACATACTTTTCTTTGCTTTACTTAGTGATCTCCCTTACATAGCACACATTTTTCCCACAGTACCGCAAGCTTGGAAAATTCTCGTGTGATGGAATTCTGTTCCAGCTGAATCCAACGCATGATAATGTTGGCCTTGCAACTATACCTTCACAAAACCAGAAAGACGATAGCCTGAAAGTGCCATTTCATAATTCATAGTGTGGAAAAATATCTCAACGCATCTCATAAATTTTCTTGTGTGTTGGTTTGCTCTGAGCTTAGTGGGTTTTTTCTGAATTAAGTAAATGTTCATATGCGTTAGACCAAGTGCTGCCTTTCTTATAGTGTAGTAGAGATTTCACACTATAGACATTTTAAGCATATGCTGTTTTAATTATCATATATCACTGAGAACTTTTACGTATATTAGTAACAACAGAGTACCATAAGTTGACTCCTGTGGGGTTCATATCTTATAATTCCTAATCGTAAGATAATAAATCTTTTTTCATCGCTCATGAATATACATCGCTTTAGTATTTTACATATGGTTTAATCAAGTCTTCTTCCATCACTGAGGCCATAGCAGGACCTTAGCAATATCGCAAGGCGTTGTTATAGATACAGCTATTTTTTTTTTCAAAACGCTGTCTGTAATCGCACAAAATTGCACACTATATCAAAGCCCTTAGTTTAAAACCTTAATTGTTCTTTTTTACGTAGTTTAGGAATTAATAAGAGCAGTAGGGAACTATATTCGAAATAACTAATTAATACGACTGCTATGCGTTTTTAGTTAATGCTACAAATTATCTGTTGTTTTAGAATAATAAGTAAAGTCAATAGTGAGGAACTCTGATATGTTCTTCACATACAAATCCGGCGCTGTGTCTTCTAAACGATAGAGAACATTGTCACGTTAGCTGGCAGGGAAATGAGGTGATTTATTTTGGATCAAGACATGCGTGCTGAGTTAATCACTATCTATTCTAGTCTTTTTTTTTACTTTTGGCTTAACACCTCGTCGAGGTCATTAGAGGCGAGATGGGATTGAAGACAAGGAACAGGAAGGAAGGATTTTGCCCATGGCCTTTTGAAGGAAGCATGCCGGCATTCGCCTGGAGTGATTTGGGGAAACTATGGAAAATTCAAACTTGGATGCCTGGACGGTGATTCGAACCCGCGTCCTCCCGAATATAGGGCAGAGCGTTGCCACCCACTCACCACGATCATCCGTAAGTTTTTATAACCTTTAGTTATTACCTCTTCTACAAATTAATTTTGTTTGCAAACTATTAACATATCTAAGACTTTGACATAAAGTATTCGGACCACGCACTCTATAAAAAAGGCTCAGACTTTCTTCTCTCCGTTCGATTCAGAAGAGATTTGCTATGATTAAAACACATGTTCTAATCAAGTGGTTGGTTTCGCGTCATATTATACAGCCATCCGCATGCATACGTTGTTTCTGGACGTTGAGAAGCGTAGGAGTGTTTCCGGACGGCGTCGCTGAGGAGAAACGCCCCACTGTGCACCCACGTGCCTCACCCCGCACCCACGCGAGATCCGTCCGTCAGTCTGACGCGTATGAATGCGAAGGTCGAGACCCACCACCACCGGCAGCAGCGCGGGCGCTTTAATTAAAATTCCTAATTAACGCCGGGTCGGCTCTGAAGAAAAGAACGAAGAAGCCCGTCACAGGGCGCGCACCACCAGAGCCGATTTCTCTGTGGCAGTGACGAGATTCCTGTGGCGGTGCCGAGCGAGTATGGCTCAGAATGCGACGTCAGTGCTCACACGGCACCATCAAGCTCTGTCTTCAAGACTCACCAGTGCCACAACCAAATACTTGATCAAATTAACAAGAATTGAGATTGGCAACTGTATCCGTCAATGGGTCAGCAGATCACCGGTCACTATTGTTGGACAGATCAGGCATTCTGGAAGACGCGAATTAGATCTCCGGTCTTGTAACCTTGACTTTTCAGAATCCTTCCTGAAGAATACGAGGAAGTTATCTTTAAAAGTCCTTGATGGATTTTTTTCAGCTTCTTGCCACCAATCCTAAACAGGCTCTAAGAATCTAGACGTCAACTAGCGATAATCAAAACAAAGTAATAGGAAAATAGAGTACCAATGTGTTCCAGTACAATTCAACTATCGAGCCGAACTCCATACACGACTGATATTATCAATTACTTCGCGAGATTTTGACTGCGTTCGATTATAGTCCTTCCCTCGACTATTCTTTTAATTTTATTACTTAGTATACAAGTCTATCATAGAACTGAGTCATCGTGCATAAAAACAATAAGTGAGCCTTGCTCTCCCTGATCAGCGCATCGGCGTGTGTTAGGAACAAAATCGGCTGCCCATCAGCTTACAATAATCCGCATTTCATTTTGACTTGACGTATATTTAGCTTGTTTAAATTTAACTTTTCCACTTTTTAAACTCACACTTCTTTTTCATACTCTTGAGTCGTTGTGTTGCTGGCAAGAAATAAAAAGTGGAAACAAAACAGAAGCTTCTTCAGGTGTATCATCATGACATCCCTAAATTTCCACCCTTCAAGAAACTACAGTATTTTTCCATATGAGGTGATGTAACGGGGAGGAATTATTGTTTTAAAGAACTCTCTCTCTCCACAAAGGAAATGCAATCCATATAATTTTTCTCTTGCTGTTGCAAAATATACAATACTGGTACTGTGTACCCCATCAAGAATGTTTCTATGCTGGTCGCCGGACCTTCTCCGGTCTGAGTATTTCCTGTATTACGATTCTACGTGCAGTGGTACGTTCAGTTGTGCCAATTTTGATGTAAGCTACATTCAGATGAGTTGTGCTTCGCCACACGAAGAGCGATGTTGAAGGCTGTCTGTATTACCATATTTGTGATATCTGTCGGCCACGGAGAGAGGTATTCGGAGTAGTTTCTGATTTGTTGGTGTCAATTCATTAATTACTTTCTAATGACATTATCTCTGATGGAACGAGTATACTAAAAACTGTTAGCCATACACGAGGCCAATTAGTGTTAGGATATTTTGATTCAATATTATTTATTCCGATAATTCTCTTGTAAATATCCTTTGTGGTCTTCGGGGGAGATAAATCAGAGCACGATTGGAAGAAACTTTTTCCTAAGAAATAAGCCTTGAGATGGTGTAAATTTCTCCCTTTTTTGGGGGAGGGGGGGTTATACTGTAGCTTTCATACTTTCTGGTTTGTAATGCCTTAGCACAGTGATTGTGAAACTAGATTCATCAAAGTTTTTCAATTTATCTATTGCTTGTATCAGTAGAGCTTCACATCTAGCCTTCACGTTGATAACATTCAAACCTCCCTGAAGTTTTGGGCGAGTATGGTTCCAAATTTCACCTTGAAAATATCGTTTTGGCACACATACCAACATAAGGCTTTCTGCAGATTTTCGGCAGAAGCTGGTAACCCTGAGCTAAGTAACTCATTTTACCTATAACACTGGTAGTTATCATTCTTGATTTTTGTACCATGTTGAAACTCCTTAAACTGTGTACTGTAATTTTATTTGAGATATGCCTCCAATTGTTTGTCGAAATTTTTAACAGGATTTCCTCGAGGTGTAAGCCTAGGGAAGTGTCAATCGAGGCCTCCAGACTTCTTTAGGGTTGAGTCCAAGGCTGCCCAACTCCAGGACCGCGGGCCACGAAGTAGCTGGTCAGCACACTTGAATTTGCCCGCCAAGAGCAACGGTCTAGAACATGCTGGCTCTAAAACCTCTCCAAAGGTCCCATTAATGGTTTGTATTTTTACTGTAATTAAACTGTGTAATTTAAATCTGTGTTATATTGAAACATTTATTGTAACTGTAGGCAAATATTATGTGGTCCGCAGAATAACAATAATAGAAATTGTGACCTCGAGGCTAAGTTAGAATCGAAATTGTGGCCCATCTCCAAAATTGGTTAGGAAGCCTTTGTTTAGTCTACTAGTGACTAGCAGAATCAACAGGCGGCTCAAATCCTGAAAAACATAGGAGGCTACGGTCTATAGATAAGAAGAAAGGAGTAATACATTGGACAAAGCGTAAATCTTGCCAAGCAATTGTTAATACCATGACGTATGCGATAACCGTCAAATATTATTCCATATTTCATCTAAAGAGTGGTCCTGTGGTTTTGTAATTAAGGCGTCTGACTGCAGATCGAAAGGTTCTCGGTTCGATTACCTGTCTCGGTGGGGATTTTTATAAACCTTTAACGCGACCTTAAACTCTGTCACAGCGTGTTATGTAATGTGAAGTACGCTAAAAAGCTTCCGTGGTTCGGATAAAACTGTAAGTCCCTTTTATCCGGTAGGAATACCATAATAGATTAGGTAAGATGGAGAGCAACTGGCCACCCCATCTCCAATACCAGGCTAAGTAATCTTCGTGTTAAATACGAAGTTTAGCTTTAATAACCTACCAATGCTTGGAATTGTAGCACAGAAAAGTTCCTCATGTTGATGCTTCAATTGAGTGGATATAAGCCTTTATCAATTCTCTAAGTGTACTTATATTACCATCCACAAATTTGTTTTCAGAAGTACAGACGAAACATTAGGATTACAAGTCAGCTAAAAAAAGTCCATGACCAGGACCTGATTCGAACCGGTGACCTCAGTAGCTTAACACTGTTGTATATTTCACAACGGTCGCGATATTTCACACCTAATCGTAGTTTAATGTATGATTGGAAGATTTTTTTGAGGGTTATAGACACAGGTATGTCAAACGGAGTATCAAGCAACGGAGCGTTTCCTAGCAGTCGCTCGGATCAGATGATTGTTTCTCGCTTCTGTGTGGAGAACTTTTATAAAACTGTAAACCTGGACGCAGCCGCCCACTAGTGAACGTTCCACTTTTCATGGTGAGTTTTCATAGGCGTTTTCTCCGACATGAAACACTTTTCTTTTTCAAAAATTTGACTGTTTTATTTTCAATTCGTAGAATTATTTAAGAACATTTCCTTAAAAAATGAACCAGTTATCCAGTATTTAGTTACACAGCATCAGCTCCAGGGATCCCATTAACAATTTAATTAATTAAATGTAATTTCAAGCTTCTGTCTATTCAAAGTTTAAATAAAAAATAAAAGTTTCACTGTTGTGAGTTATTTTATAAAGATTTGTACCAAACTTTCGAGTATTTGGCAATTAGTTATTAATATATGCTTAAACTTACTGCAATATTGTTATATAAGATTTATAAAGTAAAGTAACGTCCATACTTTATAAAACACATTTGTTGTGGAAAGGGTGGGTGGTTAGAAAATTTTGCTACTAACAGAGATACATAACTGGGCGATAGGTTTAAAAAGGTTGACTACCTCCGTGTTAGATTCTGTGTCCGGTAATGGACTGTGGAGAATCATTGGTTTAGCAAACGATCTGCCCTTTGTTTTAGGCGAAAATTTTATTTTCATAACAATTATCACGGTGTTTACATAAATGTTAATTTCATAGTAACGTTAAAACGAAGAAAATAAGAAGATTAAAAATCTGTTTGTCCTTTTCCATGAGATCATCTTCCGAGCCACGCTCAAATTTATTTAAACATTAACTATGAGAGGTTGCAACACCTGTGAACTCGCAAAACTTTTAGTAACAAAATTCTCAACATATGACTCCAATATTTCTCCAGCTGTCAAACATGTCTTGTAAACGATAATTTTAAATCAATTTTTTTTAACTGCTTTACATCTCTCAACAGCGAGGTCTTTAGAGACGGGAAAGGATGGGGGCAAGGAATGGGAAGGAATTCGGCCATGGCCTTTTTAAGGAAGCATCCCGGAATTTGCCTGGAGTGATTTGTGAAACCATGGAAAACCCAAATCTGGATGCCCGTTTTAAATCAAGAAGCAGGGTTTGTAGGGTTAGGAAGCTAAGGATTGACTATGTTAATAGGGATTAATTGCGCGCGCGTTGTCTGAAGACGTGTATACGCTTCGCAGTATTAAGATTCCCTTGAGTGCCTATCCCAGATGATGAAGGGAGAGTACTATTCGAAACTCTGCGACTTCGTTAGCTCTTGCTGACGTGTGTTTAACTTCAGAGTGTTAGAGCAGTTACCGCTTTCTGCAAATTTACGTTCCGTTGTCTAACTTCTCATCCTAAATTAGGACGGAGAACTCTATAATCTCCACACATTTGCATCTACACAAGTTCAACAACGATTTTTGGCAAATTTTAGAGCTATCTCCGTGCTTGGCATCAAACTCCAAATGGAAAATTCGCTGACGATAGTAGCCAATCACTTTGTTTGAATTTTTATATCAACTACTATTTTCTGTCACTCTGCTACACTCACGGAATATCTATTTGTTATTTGAAAACTCCTTTATAGATCTTGAACATGAATTTTATTTCATACTATGTATCGCAGTACTTAGATTTCTCATGTTCCCTTAGGCTAAAGTATTTGTCTGAAAATGGTTAAATCCTTCTGTACTAATGTTGAGGTCATTACAGTTGGTAAATGTTTATCAAGTCCTTTTACGATTGGTTTTTATTTTCTACGTAGTTCAATCTAAATGCAAAATGTATCTTTACACTTTAGTACATCTTCTCCAGCTTTAGGAAATTTCTGAAAATTTGCATATCTTTCTAATAATCGCAAATCGATTCTTGCCGTGGTGCAAATTGATACAAACAATACTTATAAAATCTTTAAAAAAAATAAAGAAATAACTGTCTTCATTGTAACATATAGAGAAACATTTACAACAATATACTGTTCACAGAAACTATGTAGCAACAATTTCTGAGAAAATTATTGAAGTATTGCGAATGCAAGCAATAAATATATTTCGTTCTCCAAAGTTTGCAAAAATTATGAAATTTCCTTAAGCCACCGCCATAGGTATGACCCTATTTGTGAATTTCGCAAGAAATTAAATGGTCCACTTGCATATTTTTTGGCACCTTCTACGTTTCTCCATCATCACTGCTCCTGTAAAGTCATTTATGTGGGTTTAAGGAAACCGTACAACTTCGGCAGAAAGTTGTAATTTAATCAGTGTTATGTATCAGAAATTAATTACTCATTGCATTTAACGTTCAGATTGGTACGAGTTTTTAATTAATTACAGAATTTACAAATGAGCAAAAGAAAAAAACACATTTCATGCAATCAAAAACAATAAGAGATTCCACGCTTATTCGGTTTGTGGTTATTGGCCAGTGTTAAAATATCGTCAGAACAGGTTTCAGCTGCCCATGCTTCAAACCCTGCCGGCATCACTTCTTGATACCCCTCACAATATATATTCGCTCAGAGACTGAAAAATCTTACTGAGCGAAAAAAAAGACCAGAATGCGTTCTAGTTTCTTTAAAATAGCCACAATACGTTAGGGGGGAAGGGGTGTCCTTATAACACAACGGGTAAGAAGAATCATATATCTTAAATGCACCCTGGACCGATTCATCGTGAACACAAAGAGTTAGATACTGATAATCCAAAACGTGTTGTGGCCGTTTTCGAGAAGCCAGAACGCGCATTATTTCGTTCAATGAGCGTTTTCGGTCTTCGAGCTTAACATATTATATCTTTATATGTTATAAAATCCTAGGCGTGCGTTACCGCATCATTACGTACAAACCACTAGACCGATTCTGGCCATATTCGCACGAAATATTATTGACGTGGCACAAAAGGTTTTGTATATTAATCATTCCAATAGGTGGCGCTGGAGTCTGGTAGACATTTCGACTATAATAAAGCGATAGTATCAAAAGGTTCAGTAGTTCATCATGGATGGTGCGGTATACTCAGGCAAAATGGATTTTGTACTGTACATAAAGTTTCGGAGATTTGTATGAAATGTTCTCGGGTGACTCGACGATCAAGAATGCGTTGTCATACGAATATTTCGGCGACTAAATTCATTGTGCACTTCACCAGAAGACGGCGACAATGGATTTAGTCGCCGAAATATCGTGTGACAACGCATTCCTGACTCGGCTGGTCACCCGAGAGCATTTCATACATTCTCAACGCCGAGAAAGACTTCGTTCTTATGATCGGAGTTTTGTGGCAGTCGAAATGTATACCACGAGTGATGTTTTAAATTTTGCGATTCTATACGGGTTTTTATATTATAGTTTACATGCAAATAAACACATCTGTTCGTACCCATGTCATGCAACATCGTTTCAAATATTGCTTGCAAAGAAGCCACGTGAACAATATTGAAGGTTACCTGCGGGTCATCGATAAACATAAAGATTTTCCAATTAGTTGTAATTTCAAGGATGATTAAAGCAATGCTTACAATATAAATTTAGAAAGGGAATAGAAGATCCAAGAAAACGGAAAATACAGTCAGGCCTGCTCCTTTGCCATAACCTATCGGGCCAATATTTCATTTATAGTTCATCTGCGAATTAACAGCACAAATACCAAATTCGGCGTGGACGAAGCCGCGGGTGCTACTAGTATATATATAAACTTGAGGATAATTGGAAGGCCAGTTGACACCAAAAAAGGTGTTTGGGATGCGCTGGTTGATGAATGGCAGCAAATATGGACTAATAGCAACACGGGCAGAAGGACCTTCGACATGTTCCTTGCGTGAAAGAGAGTGTTAACATGACTCGCTTACAACCATCTCCAGGGCTTATACACTACATATCTGGCCATGGTCCATGTAACAGTTTCATAGAACAGAGAAGCCTCAAAGAAACAAACAGGTGCGACTGTGGCGAAGTAAGTACTCCCGAGCACGTGGTTTGGGCAATGCAAAGAAACTCATGAATCAAGAACATACCTTCAAATATAAATTCAGAATAGAAGAATATACGACATACTGCGTGATACCGAGCTCTGGCACTTGCTGGATGAAGCTGAAAATCTAGCATCGCTGCGCGATAAGGCAAGATTTACTTAACTGAAATTAGTAGAGCGTAGAAGACGCCACGAGCGAGTGGTATCAGAAGCAGAAAGAAGGGCAGGAGAGGAAATATCCAAGAGGAAAGAACAACCCAAATGTGACCAGAAACACTGTCCACGACTGCACCAGGAAGACGGCAAAGACTAAATTCATCGCAGTGCCTCACGGCAAAGACTCAATTCATCGCAGTGCCTCTGGAAACCAGAGGTACCGTCTTCAGGCCTCAGGGTGCAGCCTGCTCTGATTCCAGAAGGAAACTCCTCATGATGGAGTAGGTGGGTCCAAGGACAAACAAGGAACGTGAAGCTAGCTGCGGCCAGAATATTGCACAAACGGAGGAACTTAAAGAAGAGGAAATGCAGAAAGCCACGATTATATGTTATAATGTCTTACAAATACATTAATTGCGTGTGTGTGTGTGTGAAATCGGATCGGAGCCAACTATCTGATGTGTATTTTCGGCATTATGATACTTTGTGGTCTTTGGTGAAACAAAACAGTAGAGATTAATCTCTGAACTTATAGAAGCAAGAAGCAACATTTAGAATTGTCTCTGTTCGAAAAGGAGCATGTTCGGAATGCATTCAGATCATTGTCAGAAAGTTGAAAATCAAAATAAAGATATTTGTATGCTCATTAAAGCAAATCGTGGTTTAGATACGCGATGTTACAATGATGTAGTTCAAATTGATGAGGTTGTAATATGATGGTGAGCCACCATTTGAACGAAATCTGATTGAATTGAAGGTTAATTGTACAAACTTAAATACAAAGGAAGCATTAGTCAATGAAGCGTAATGCTATTGATTGCGAAATTTTAACTGGAACCGCTCGCAATAAGAGAACTTTGATTCCACGTATAAACTTCACTTTTGCGGTTCTGTTTTACCATTTAAGTTTCAAAGAACTCAATTCACAATTATACCTGCATGACAATAAATAAGTCTCAAGGACAAACCTTCGAAAAAGTATGAATTTTATTGAGGCAGCAAGTCTTTTCACATGGTCAACTGTACGTCGTAGCAAGTAGAGTTCGATCATTCGATGGTTTGAGATTTTATATTTCAGAATATAATGGTCAAGGGCATTTAGCAAATGATGAAAGAGTTTACTCAAAAAATATCGTTTACACAAAAGTTTTTAATCATTAATTTTCAAACTATTTGGTGTTTAATGAAAAACATTCATTTTTTTGTTAGTTTTTATTTGATCCAATAATAATTTTAAAAAATATAACTGACCAATAATTGTATCAAAACATAAATGCAAATAAAAGCTGTTAATTGTGCTTTTTTACTGTTACATTAAATTTTTAATTTCATTATTTTATAGGAGTTGGTGTTATAGATACAAATTTAAGCAAATTTCGCTTCTGAACCGGCTTAACGAGCATGTTGAGATGGAATCCGAAACACGAATGCCCCCAGGCATGCTTCACATGAAAGTAAGATAAGCTTTCCCACAGGTGAAGGAATTTTCAAGATTATAATGGTATTTGTGTTCGACACGTAATTTGTAATTTTTGTACAGCTTTCCTTAATTTAACATATTTATATCTTAGTTACTTACACTAAAAGCTAATTTCATCTATCGAAAAATTTAACTCTTTTCTTATAGAAAATCGCAATTATTCCTAAGTAAAAAAAGTTGTTAGAAACAGTTTTTGTTGAAAGTACATTTCAAGTGCCATCGCCTCGAAATCAAGGCTTTTTTCAATAGTATTGTTGGAGAATTAGAGGATGAAGACATACTGACTCTAAATGTTCGCAAACAGCAATCATCGCACCTCTTCTAAGGTACTACGTTCCATGGCGATAAGCGTAACGTTTTTTGTCCCTTTGTTCCATTTGTAAAGAAACACACTAAGAAAACTTTTTTCGGGGTTTGCATATGGATCTGCTTCATGCTCAATAATACTAATCTTCCTACAAATAATTTTTCCATAAACGAAATTGTTATCAAATTCTATTTTCTCAAAAAAATCATATTTCGATCATATGGTTATAAAATTACAATGCGAGACATATTTTTATCGATTTGGTAGCTCTTATCTAACGAAATAAACAAGTAAATAAAAACGCAAAAAATTTATTAATTTTTTTAACAACTGTTCAATGAAACCTCACTCGAGCCAGTGTACAGAAAAATATTTCAGATACATTACTTTTTTGTGGTATAAGGATCCGTTTATTTGTCGATAAAATACGTTTCACTGTTAAATTTGACCACATTCTGTATAAAGGAGGTGGTATTACGAGAATGTGTCTTACAGACAGTTGACCGGAAGACACGACAAATTTATAAGGATTCCGTTATTGCCATTTTATCTGTAGAAGCATAATAAAAACTCCCTTAATAGCAGATGTACTGTAGCTTGTCCTTTTTTCTAAACAAGTCAATTTATTGCCCTCTTTTAGAGTAAAGTTTCAGTTAAGTACCACAAGAAAATTTACATTTACAAGTAAAAACGTGCCTTTGACAGATGCTGGTGAAAATTCATAACGTTTGGTTCGACGCACAATTTTATTGCCATCGTCTACATGTGTTTGTCCCCATTCTTTCAATGACTCTCCGAAAACCACGATGAATTGTGGAGGCCAAACTGATATATTACAGTTCGAACCAAGAAAGCTGTTAACCATAACTAAGGGATCAACAATCATCCCTCCCGAATTTTTTCACTTAAAGCGTTCTGGTATTAAAATTGTGTATAGTATATAGGATAAAAAAGAAAATTGCTTGTACTATTTTATCCGACTGACATTTTGCTTCGCTTACTAACTGTCAAAATCCAAAATATATACTTTTGATTACAGATTATTCTGGCCCCGCGTTTGGGAGGACGCGGGTTCGAATCCCCATCCAGGCATCCAGATTTCGGTTTTCATTAGTTTCCAAAAATCACTACAGGATAATTAAAAATGCCATGACCGGATTCCTTCCCGTTCCTTGTTCTCAATCCCTACCTGGCTCTAATGACCTCTACATCGACGAGGCGTATAGTCATAAAAAAATTTAAAAATTCAGCTTATGCAAATGACGTTGCCGATCAAGTGCCGATACGAGAATAGTAATTTTTTTGTGAAACGTAAATGCACACCAGAAACTGGAAGAATCATTCCTTGTTGTAACTCTAAGGACAGACAAAACTCCGATTTATTTGTCTAGGTGACAGAGTTAAACAAATAATCATGATGGCTGCTCTCTATTGTATGATCTCTTCCACGTGGAACGTAATAACATGAACTACTGGCAAGATATTAATATGATAGCATCCAATTATATTCCACATATATTGGAGGGATGTGTTGCCATCTGTTTGCCAAACGTGTAACTATGTGAGACAGGTGTTTTTATGTTTTAAATGTGTAGAAATGTGAGACCGGGGATCGTACCAACATTCACCTTGATTATTGTAATAAGAACTGCTGTTACACGGGGACCAGGACTCGAAACTGATACAGCGCGTGGTGGGTGAGTGGTTAGCGCTCTGGCCTCGCATTCGAGAGGACACCGGTTCGAATCCTCGTCCGGGCATCCCGATTCGGGTTTTCCATGATTTCCTCAAATCACTCCAGGTGAATCCCTGGCTGCTCCCTTCAAATGACCATGGCCGAATTCCTTCCCGAGTTCCTTGTTCTCACTCCTATCCCGCCTCTAATGACCTCAACGTCGACGAGGCGAATTCCCACAAGTAAAAAAAAAATCGAAATTGATCCAGTTTTACCTCCTAATCCAGTGTTATAGTGCCATAATGCACACAGCCACAATGGCGGTTAAAAATAATAACAAATTTGCTAATTGGAATTTGATGTTAGTAAACAAGACACCATTCATTCAAGAATAATACAGATTATTTTTATGGACTAAGATCTATGAAACATTGTGGTAAATGAGCGCGAGTTTAATGCCCGCAGCAATCGCAAATCACGATGATAGAAACATTGATACATCTGAAATTAAATAATGTCTGTGGTGATAATGGCGTGAATAAAATACATTACGTCATTGAAAATCATTTTTTTAATTAGATAAAAGAAGAAGAAACTAAAGTTTTAAATATCACTGTCTCAGTTGTTAAAAAAACTTCGTTTTCTTCAAGAATCTTGGTACCTTTCCTTACGGATTGATGAATATCCTTTACTTGATAATGCTAGGTTCTCACCGTATTCAAACTTCCTTAATGCCCCTCTCCCAAAAATAAAATTGTTCAACATTTTTACAAATTTCTGCAACGTTATCCATTTGCTTTTGTCGAGAAAACAGAAGTGTGTATTGATAACAGACATTTTTGTATAGACACATTTTCAGAATGTTTCTAAATGCTTCACCATGGAAGTGTCTATCTTGTTACTAGACCAAAATCGAGGCTTTCAATGAACACTCCTCTAAGGTATTTTATCTCTAGCTGTATTCACATGAAAGTTATGAAACTAGCTAATCATTCTGTAATAACTAACGAGCTGAAGACACAAATCCAGTTAATTTCGAATTTGGTGTCAACATTCGTGAGTCTCACTTGCAGGTTAGACATTATATGACTTCTATTAAGTTTTTCTTTAAGAAACAAAAAATTACATCTTTAATAGTATGGGGAACCCCAAAAGATAATTTGGTCGCAACCACATAATGTTTTTTCAATCTCTTACCATTTTCGGTAAGTATGGAACGTCCATAAACTACGTGACTCCATTTTAGGCATCTTTTGAACAGCCCCCCCCTTTCCCCCAACGTAGCCTGATCTGGTTTTTACCTTGAAACAGTATTTTTTTCTGTTAATTTCAGACAGCATTTTGTGCTGTTTTCTCTTACCGAAACTATTAATAAAATTACTTCATTGTATATAATGAACACGACCAATATTTACTTCATATGACTTTTTATAGTTATAAATATTCCGAATGAAATGTTGCACTACTCACTCCTGCAAATGATCACTTATTTGGGGTACAAACGTGAGTCCTTTTATTTTTGAGGGGTTACTAAATACATTATTCTCATCTCATTTTTATGTTTATTATTTGATAAAACAGAACAAACTTTACATGCCACGTTAAAAAAAAGTGTAAAATAATTTTTAAAAAACTAAGAAGAGCTGCATTGTTTTTCCCCTTTTGCTACAGCTCTGTCACCTTTATGGCTATATCACCTGTGAATTATTCTTCATCTTGCTTAAAAGATTTCGATAGCTCCTAGACGCCTTTTGGGAAATTGAAACCTCGATCGAAAAATATTTCCTATAAGCCTCGTAAAGTTTATTGTGCACCACCATTTCACACTTGAACTTGAAATAACACTTCAGCGCACAGTATAATTAAACATGCACTGAAATTCACTTCACAGAACTAACTTCGAATTATTTTATCAACGAGCTGTGTGGTGACTCAATTGCGATCTGAATAAAAACTACTTTTAAAAACTATACGAACTGCCACTGGCATGGAAAATACCGTGTGACATCTGTAATGGAATTCGAGCATAGGTACCCTATGCCTAATGTTTTCCCTCTAAAATACGGAGGAAATTAAATAATCGAAATAAATATCAAGATGCTGTTGTGTACTCTGTACTCCATTTAAAATGCGACAAATATAAGGGGCCATCCACAAATTACGTCACACCTTGAGGGTGGGGGGTCCACAAAGTATGAAATCGTGTGACAAGGAGGGGGGGGGGACGTTTCACAAACTTTGTGACATCACATGCATAATTTGTATCACTTTTTGGCTCGTGGCAGAAGATGAAGATGATGTTGACACATCGAATGTTCCGTGCACTATCGCAACCAAGAATGAAATCACTATTACGCCAATAATAAACAGTATCAAGGAATGGGTTCAAAATCCATGGACACATGATGACTCAATTTTGTATCATTAATTCAATTTTTATGATTTTTTATATTTTCTTAAATGTTTGATTTATTTTTGATATGATTTTTTAACTAGAAATACATAAATTAATTTGGAAGTGCTGTTTTAATTTATAAATTTAAAATTGCAAAGTATGTGACGTCACACCAGGGGTGGGGGTCCCACAAATGTGACAACCACCTGTGACATGGGGGGAGGGAGGAGTCCAAAAATCATGAAATTCGTGTGACGTAATTTGTGGATGGCCCCTAATCAATGAAAAGCTACGTAGCCTTGGTTAAGAAACCCCTCCCCCCACGGAGCCCAGCTTAGCATTCTACCACCCTCCCCCCCCCCGGACGAGACTGAGACACGTAGTTTATGGACGCACCCTTAGTGACTAAAAGCTTTGTTCGTTCGGTACAAAAGCACTCTCTAGCAAATATCTTCATGTTAAACAATCCCCATACGACATTGAAACTATTTATTTCTTATGGCTTCACGCGTCCTCGACGTCGAGGTTATTAGAAGCGGGAAAGAATAGGCGGCAAGGAATGGAAAGGAATTCGGCCACGGCCTTCTGAAGGAACCATACCGACATTCGCATGGAGTGATTTCGGGAACCAAGGAAAACCGAAACCGAACGTGGTGGGTGAGCGGTTAACGCTCTGGCCTCCCATTCGGGACGACGCCTGTTCGAATCCCCGTCCGAGCATCCAGATTTGGATTTTCCAAATCACTCCAGGCGAATGCCGGAATCCTTCCATCAAAATTCCATGGCTGAATTCCTTCCCGTCCCTTGTCCTCAGTCCCATATCGCCTCTAATTACCTCGACGTCGACGACGCGTAAAGCCATAAGTAAGCAATAAAAAAAATCAATTCCACTTCCTCCCAAATGTGAGACCAAAGATTTACCGCTCACCCACTACGTTCGGTATAGAGACTGTACGAAAAAGCATGACCACAATAAGATATGAGTAACGGCCATGAGGAAACAATAAAAAAGTTTGATATAGGCCTATTATAAGACGTTTAAATTATTAGACCCTATACGTTGTTTGGTGTAGGCCATTTACGGCATTAAGCTAATAAATTATTATTTAGCACATATCATATAATTGTTAGTTTTTCTCTTAGATCATCTCACACATATATCAGAATGAGAAATTATAAAAAAGCAGCACTCTCACTCCTAACTCTAATAAATTAAAATTCCCACAAATAACAGTCTCACAACCAAGCAAAAAACGAGAGAGATGCGAGGCAAGCCTCGGCCATCCAGTATTCAGTTTTTCATAGGAACTAAACATATATCTCGAATGTGGTAATTTATGTCCTAAGGCATTTCCAGCGGACTCCACGGCTGTCCAACGATGCTCCAAGTTGTCGCGCCTGCTACTGAGGCTATAATTCAGGTATAACTAAATTTTTATAGATATTTCAAAAGACAATTCCCTTTGAATTTAGTGCATTCTAAATATAACCATATTAACATATACCAAATTAAATGTAAGCAACAAAATTAATCGGATATTTAATTGATTGTTTCCTGGCACGAGATACCATCAAGTTCACCAGAACCGAATGTCGCCATGTTCAACCTATACTAACAACGATTCAAGTTCTTCGAACACACTATTCTTGCCTGCTTAAAATTAAATGTGGTCTGTAGATTGCTGCTTGCAGTTAATGAAGTCGGAGGATAACAAAATTAGTTTTCATGTTATGACACTGTCGGTGCATGGTGTTACATCGCAACTATATGACAGGAGATTTTATTCAAAGCAGAGAGTTTATAAACACAAAACCTAAGTGGAGACATTGTAACGGTTTTTTTCTTATGGCTTTACGCCTTGTCGACGTCAGTGTCATTAGATCGAGAAAAGGAATTGGGGCAAGCATTGGGAAGGAATTCGGCTTTCGCCTCTGGAATTAGTGATCTCGGAAAACCATGGAAAACCAAAATCTGGACGGCCGGACGAGGATTCGAACCCGCGTCCTTGAAATGCTAGGTCAGAGCGTTAGCCATCCCCCACCAGTCCCGTCGCGTATGCATGGCAATTACTTGTTATTTAATGAGCCGATATACTCGCACATTACCAGTACTTGTTAACTGCTTGAAACAAAACTACCAAATGAACTCGCTGCATACCCAGAGTTACAAATGAAACAGAACAGAACTACAATTGTTCTAGAACTTTAACAGAAACTAAACAATTTAACATTGTTAATTTGCTAAATATATATAAATGGAATCTCGGAAACAGCCCTAACGATTTGAATGATGTTTTGTTTTTTAAGTTTACCTACATAGGTGTCCTCCCTCGCAAAAAAGCGATTTTAAGAAAAATCAGCTATTCTTGTATTTGGTATCTCGGAAACGGCTCTAACGCCATCTCGTAGACGTTTCAGGATTCATGTTAGTTACGTTCTCTTTGGTTTCAGCAAGTAAATCTAATATATTTAACCGAATAATTTTTGTTCACTAGCTGAACCGTGCGAATAGTATCGTGATCTGTCACCGAATGGTAATATCATAATGCGGATAAATATTTAATGAAAGTTTATTTTTATTTTTAAGAGTAATAATAAATATCACTTTTCCTGTAAAAAGTCGTTATCATTAAATACTACATGTTTAATTGTAAAACACTTATATATCCTATGTTTAAAAAAATTGGATATTTCAGATGTACTTTTTTCAATCTTCTTTACTTTAAAAAACTTCTTTGAAAACAGTATTAGCAGTTAGAATGTGATCATCGTTGACTTTTTAACGGTATCTGTATTTAACACAAAAACAGATATTAATGAATCTACAAACACGAGGAAAAGCCACGTATGTGTTTCCAAACGTAGAAATATAATCTGATAAATATAATCCTGCCTGTTGAAGCGTATTATTAATGGTCATAATGAAGGTTACCTCTATTGGTAATTGTTTTCTTATATTTTGGAAAAGCACGGTTGATCAGAATATATGAGGTTAATTCGAAGTATTAGCATAGATTTATCTGAGGGAAAGAATTTAGCAATGAAGATGTACTCGTACAAGTGAAATAATACAAATAATTTTGAACTATTAACTAATCGCTGATTAACATTAAGATTGACATTTTTCTTTAAAATCAATTTATCAGGTGGTAAACCAGATGATCTCGGAAATGGCTCTAGTGATTTGGATGAAATTTAATTTAGAAATAACGTTTTACTTTTCAAGTTTGTAGCTCGATTTTACAAAAGTGAGCCTACTGATGTTACTTAAGCTTCTCTTTGTTTAGAGAAATGCCTAGGAAGCCTTCGAGAAAATAGTTTTACTTTAATCAAGTTTTACTCAAAATCTTACCTTTTTAATAGAATTCGAAATATGCCGAGCGATCAGTCACACGAGTACTTGATACTGTATCGATTCTAAATGATCGGTAGAAATGATTAGAATCTTGTTAAAAGTACTTAAAATGAAAAAAGCTACTTAAATATGTTAAAATGAAGTAAAAACGGGTTTGCCGGCTATTGCTGTTCAATAATTGCTATTGCAAACATTTTAATGTGATTTGGGCAGACCAAATGAATGTCTATACTGCCAAATAACCTCAGAATATAAACTATTGCATTTCTCTTTTTGCTCACAACTTACAAACTATATTAGATGTAAATGTTTTTAGTATTTTTCTTTTGTATATAGAGCATAGTCGATACTAGGTACGAATTTCAAGTTAACAGTTAGTAAGATACACTTAGTAGTAACAAGAAAGTTTTAAAATCGACATTTTTTTCTGTAAACGCGCCGTAAAACTCTAATAACAACAGCAATATTCTTCATTTTTAAGTGAAAAATATTTTTTAAAAAAAACGTATCTTAGTTCCCAAATTAACGATCTCTGAACGTCACACAATGGGCTCCTAAAAATATTTTTTTTTTGACTCTACTTATGTTTTGGCAAACAATACAGTATATAATTTTTTCCAAATTTTAAATGTGATTTTCTGTTTTGGGGTCAATGAAACACACAAAATTTTAAATGTGAAATGTCTGATTTAAGTGCTACAAGCTTGTTGTAGACGAACAGACAGTGGAGCAACAGAAATAGGGATACGTTTTCCTCTGGGAATGGAATTCTAAAATATTTGTCTGGACAAATAAAAAAATTAACGTCAGAAAACCATATATGTGATTCTGATATTTTTCTAGAATTTGAGATATATATAAAAGCAGCATGGTAAAAAATGTGTTTGGATGAACCAATTGCGCTTATCTACAATAACTCATTCCACCATATCGATAAATCGATAACAGAGAAATGGCTATACTGTCGCATGTTGACCGATTGAGTGACGAACTTACCCACTGTGGGTCCGTCCTAGCATCTACTTACTGTCGGCTGTGGTACTTCTGGTTTCCAGTCGGCATCTGTAAGCTCCTGGCTAGGATAAAAATACATGCACAGAGACTTAATCTGCGTAAAATCAGGATGTAGCTGCTCCTTGAAATGATATGAAGAGTTGTGGCTACTTGATTTATTATTGAAAGTGGCAGCGTGGTACAGTTACAAGTGATTGGTACATGAAATCGGTGATTCCTGATATTGGAATAGTGGACCATAGGATCCGATGTTAATACAGAATGCATTACAAGCCAGCAGAGGGAGAATGAGAGGAAAAATGCCTAAAACGGCCTAATTGGGTGGTAACAGGTCTGCCCCACGAAATTTCACATCACGGACTGGGGCAAATCGTGTACGCAAAAAGGCGCCCTCGATTCTGGAAGGTGGGGAAAGCCTTCCTCTCATTGGCTGTTTGTCACGACGATCATGCTTGTGGTTCACGTGCTCATAGTGTGTAACCCTCGTGTACCCGCCGTGCTATACAGTGTTCCCACAGTAAGGACTGCCAGACCAGCGTCCTTGGCGCGGGTGTTGTATATGAGCGGTGTAACTTTCATACTACTGTGCTGGCTTGGAAGCACTCCGCCTTCATTACCACTAAACTCTATACTAAAATCTATACAAAAATCAGCTACCGCGACAATACTACAAATTTGAAACATATTTACTAACAATATTTACAAATTGCAACATACATTGCAAAAACCACTCGTTTATGACGTGCCTAAACAGTAGGCAATGAAAATAAAACACTTTCAAAAATGGTCTCATTCACATCGTCTTTTAATACTTTATTGCTGTATTTGTAATAGTTACATATCTTCTATGTGAGTTACTGATACATTTCAATGAAGTTTATTAATTGGTTTAAGCACCCGGTATTTTGTGTTTGGAGTAAAGCAAAACTTATATTAAGAGCTTTCTAATCATGTATGAATAAATAATGGCAGAAAAGGAGCAGCATCTCTTCTTTTTCAATGTGAAAGTGTAAAAAAAGAAATGTTATGTCAAGAAATTATTAAAATTGGAAGGTTTTGTACTCTATTTATCACTAGTAAGAGTATTCACCTTCTTCTTCTGGTTCTCCCACTTCCCCCCACGTCGTGATAAGAGAAACTGGGTTCATCTCCAGGCACCTCCTCAATCGAAGGTTCGGTTGCTTCTATTTTGAACGGGATCGTACTTGCTGTGTCATTTTGAAAACTGACATCAGAAACTGATGTAGCAAACTCATCCGAGAAATAGCTACCATCTACCAAACCATAGTCAATAGCTTCGCTAACCGGTAAAACCATTGGCGTTGTACCCTTTGATATTTCTTCCTTGATTTCTGTAGTGTTATTCGTCAACGTGGAAATAACTGATGAGGGATATGGAGATGCAACAGGTACTTCAGAGCTATTCTCAAATGTTGGATCATTCACGCTGTATCCACTCGGTTCAGTTGAAGTAATGAAAGTAGTACTCGAATTTGTCTCAGAGTCTTGTTCGACGTCAACGTTCGTCGGAACTGTCATTCGATCAACAAAGTTGAACTTGTATTCCGAGTCTATGCCTGAAAAGTGGGCCCCAGTTACGTATGCATTAACTGGATGACAGGAGGGCTCGAAGTCAGGGTCTGACAGTCTCTGCCGTCTACTCCCACTGCAGGTAGGTTCTCCAAGAAACCATCGTCTCTTTCTTGTCGAGCGCATCTCGCTAACAACGTCCGTGATGACACAAGAACAACTCCACTTGTTGCCGTCTAGAAGGGCCTTGGCGGAACCTGGGAATGTCTCACTGAAATTGTGGACCGACTCCAGATGGTTGTACCTCAAGTCGATGAGAATTTTCACCGGCGGAAGGGCTTCTGGGACGACCATCAGCCGGTTCTGGTTCAGCAACAAGTACCTCAGTGTCTTGATCTCGGAGAAAAGCCCTGAAAACATGGTAAAATAAATTAACTTATGGATAGACTTCAGCTCGAACATATTTTACGGCCGCAAAATACCAGTAAAGTCCACTGGGCTGCTGCAAATATCTGACCTCTTGTTTCAGTCGAAGGATATCAAGGTTAAGATGTTAAGTATCATACACACTCTTAGTGCTATTTCATCAGGTTACTGTAAGGAGACATTCCATGCCACTGTATCTTCAGGTCGATGTTGACTCTATTATGACTCAGCAATAAAATCTCCCTACGACCTGATTTAATAGGGAATATCTGGAGCCGACGTAAAGAAGATGGGAAATCGAACTGCTCTTTGACGGACTTCAGCAGGTTTAGTTTCAAAACCAGGCCAGCGTAGTGGTCATACACCACCAAGATCAATTTCCGCTGCAGCAGCCGTACGTGAACACTAATTATCAAACTGAAACAGCGTATCACCTTCATGTTGAAGAAAAGGCAGTAGGAATTGATTAACGCTGAACGATGGGGCTCACTACATCTACATCATACACGTTCTCAGCCATCACTTGCAAAAAAGAAGAACCTACTTAAATTACTGAAGACAACAAAGCATCGTTCCATAACATCGAAGGGCTAGATTTACAAATGGCTGCAGACTGATCTTGAGCGGTATGGTTGAAGCTTTAGTATATGGGTGAGTGGAGGTGAAACATATACGGACCGGCTGGATTAAAAAAAAAAATGTAATAAAACATAATTCCTTCAGTTTGTAAATTTTTAGATACACGACCACGACCTGGTATACTCTTCATAACGGCGACAACCACAACAGCCGATCTTGATTACGTCCGGTGCTCAATTCCCTGCTCCATTTGCCTTTGTTCAGTAGATTTGATGAGACTTGGAACATCTGACTTGTGTGAAGCAGGTCCGTAACAGCTGCAGTGCAAGTCTGTGCCAGCTGCTGTGGTCAATCAGGTAGTTTATGTGATCATAAGTATCCCAGTTAATGAATCATTACATGAGAAAAACAAATTGACGATAGAAAAGCAATAAATGTGACTGTCCAATTAAAAATGGTTAAAAATAACAATAAACTGGTATTCAAATTAAAAAAAACTTAAACATAAATAAATCTAGAATCCAACTAAGCCTTGTAGGAGGTAATAAATGACAATAAATGTGACAGCGTGGGAAAGAAAGCCGTGGCAGAAAAGTTTTATCATACTCCTAATAGCGTTCTCGAAACAAATAAGCAGACAAATAGACACATTTTTATTTATTTATCAACTTTCCGCTGCCGCAGAGTATACCTCATCAGGCACACTATGAGCCACAAATTTTGAAAATCTATGATATCTGTTGTTTTTGGGTAAATTGTTCTGAGGAAAAGAGTTTGCTTCTCGCAAGTGAATTGTTTGTATCGATCTACATAAGAAATTCTAATACAATGAACGTTACGTTCAGTGCTTACAATCTGTAATTCTCTGATGAATTGCGTAGCATTCATATAATATGTTACCCTTACATTGAATAAAACACAAGCTCTGTAAGTGAAAAACTTCGTAGCTGGAAAGTCACTTTCAGTAATACATCATGCAGGGTATTAACAGAACTACCAACATTTCAACAATAAGCATAGAAGTTAAGGTTACCAACTAAACCACCAACTACAGATTATGAATAAAATGAATCCTTAACATAATCATTACTAAATAATAAATATACGTCTTAAAAAATGAAAAAATACAAGCTTATATAACTAGAATCACAGCAGAATGCATGCATGGAATAATGCCGCTAACAACAATTCAATTGCGAACACGACATTTCCATCAACAAGTTCTGCAATCAGATCTGCGAAGTTTGACAACAGCTCTCTATCCAGTGCAAGTGAGCAAGTTAAATAAGACTGACTAGCAGCATTATTACTTCCAATCCAATTATCCAGCAAGTATAGCACCACAACGTTCTCTCGACCCAGAACCATCTCGAACTGAGGCGTGAACTAATACCGAAGGCCTAACGTCTTCAAAGAGGATAAGCAATTCTTTAGTCTTTCGGTATTTACTTCAATCTTCTAATTGCTGTCGGATAGCTTCGTGTTTGGTATTTCATTTTGTGGCGTTCTTTATTCTAACGTTACCATGTTGGTCAATATTAGAGACCTATTTCCCGAACGTGATAGCTTCAGGGTTGTGGTTCTCCTTTGCTTGTCGGTAGCAAGAGACAGAAAATAGTATGAAGCTTTCCTTCAGTACTGGGAGAGCCATTGCTTCATGTAGAATGACTTTTAGCAATCGTTGGGCGTAAATAGATGGCCCGCTTATGCGCCATGTTCTACATTACTCGTAGCAGGTGTCAAAAGACATTCATTCATAACTGGATATAGATCGTACTGTCTTACGTTGGGTCTCTTACGGACAGCCTCGATGTTAACATTACATGACATTTTCTTGTAGAGCTTCAGACGGACGTACAATGCTGAAGTTAACCATCGAACACTCTTTTTATGCAGTTGCTTCTCCGAAATTGATTGTATGTGGTTCCATTCCGCGTATGTCTTGGTTATCATGACTGCTTCGGTTTTCAAGGAGTTGATTTGTATTGTCCACCCTCTACCACTTATCGCCTAGCTATAAACAAGGTGGTAGTTATTAATCTAAGACATCTGACTCCCTCAGTTATTGTGAAATGACGCACCTTCAAGTTCTGTTTGTAATCTCCATGTGGTAGTTACATTTCTTCCTAGAGCTCCTTTAACCAAATTGGTGTGTTACGCTGATCATTTGGTTGGGAAAGCAATGTACAGCCTCGAAGAACTTTCCGGCGTTCTGTGATCCAAAGCGTCATGGTTGTATTAGTGGGAAAGTGGGTGGGTAGGTGTAGTATTCGCTTCAGTTCCATGTTCTGTAGCCTTTTCAGGTACAAACGGCTAGGTGTACCCCTCAGGGCACGCGTACTCTTTTACCGGCCTCATCAGAGTGCAGCAGATGATAACTCCTAGCTGTGGCGTCAGTGAACTCTCCTGGTTTAGCACCAAGTAGTATGCATATTGTAGTACACTGAGTCGCTAAGTTCTTAAGCCGCATTCCCACGGCGCGTGGTAGTTGGTATGAGCCTTTCATCTTTTACCGCCTGGCGGTGGGTCGAGGTGCGCCGTTCCTCCTAGCATATGCAGTAAAGATGTAAGGCTTCCACAATCACGCGCCAAGGGACGCGCCGTGGAAACGCGCCTTTAGTGTGCGCTGGTGCTGTCGAGAGTAACACAAACTAGATGTTGGAGTCTAGGTGATTATCTTATATCCGTGGGACCGTTGCAGATCTGGCAGTTGTTGTCGGCTCACGTCTGCATGTGCTTCTGTGTGATGGAAATGGGCCACCGCTTGTCCCAAGGCTTCGGTCTGTCGCGGGGCCTCCTGTATTCGTCACGTTGTGATGGTCATTCTACTGCTTACTTAGAAGAAGGCTATGACGTCTGCGTACAGGGCCTTGTTCAAACTCGCTTGTGCTGGAATGTCAGCTGAGAAGATAAAATACAGCATCGGTCACAGCACGGATCCCTGTGAATACCTTTACCGATACGCCGTTCTGTACAGAACGTCTCTTCCACCGTGACGCAGAATATGTGCCTGAACAGTTATCCCCAAAACAGTTTCACATATAGCTACTTACCTACAGACCTACTTACTAGAGCTCCAAACAGGTTGGTGTGCCATACGTAATCAAAGCCTTGGATAACTTTGAACAGCACCAGAATACAATAGCTCTGCTCATTAAAGACTTTTCTCACAGTTTCCATTATACCATCAGTTGTCACGTAATGAACTGAATGAAATCACAGCCGATATCATGCGATGACGTTCATGGTTTGTATGTAGATATTCAGTTGCAGCTCGAACACCTTGCTGAAGGAAGGCAACACACTGCTGAGCCAGTAATGTTGGACCTGTGGATCGAAATCATAACGGCGCGCTTCCACGCTTGCGGGAAGGTCCAACTGCGTAAGATGGAGTTGAAAAGATCCACCAGATAGTCCAAGACTTCAGGTGATAGATTTTGATGAGCATGTACCCCGATGTCTTCCACGGTAGCAGCCCAGCGTCGAAACTTGGTATATCTCGATCTCAAATCACGGTAACGTCACAATTTTCTCATGTTGCTACGTATACCTATAATGAACGGCTTCCTGGTGCAATATGCCGATTGCCATCGTTGGCATCAACTAGCAGATTGCCTTGTCTTCAGGAATTAATACAATACTGCCTTACCCGCGAAAATTTGTGATTAACTTCTTCCAACCGGTCTCGTTCCAGGTGTTACCATCATCTGGCCGCCGCATTACGAAGGGAGCCAACCATTCGCAGTTGCGGTGTGTAGTCATTATCGCTTCAGATCTTACTGCATTTGGTTAATTAAGAGGTGTGTAGCTCCAAATCTCGTTAGCTTCCATTCCTTCGTGATCAGATATTTATTTGTGATATGAGCAAGTAGATATAATGGAACCTGGCCTGACGCCGAGTCTTGGTTTGAGCATCGGTTAGGCCATTATTACCGTTTCTATCGTTTTGGAGACAAAGAAGCTAAGAGTATCTTCGACGATGCTGCACCATTTCCCAATTCCACTATTGCGACGTCTCAAAACTGCACGCAGTTCATCCGACGGTAGTCCAGGACCGATCGACTAGCTGACTGCCATTTTCTTTTTTTATTTGAACTCACAAGCCTTGTCAGCGTCGAGGTGATGGTAAAGGACTGGGGACAAGGAAATGGATGGAAATTTGCAATTACATTTTAAAGCAACTATCCCGACATTCACCTGGAGAAATTTCTTTAAAACATGGAAAATAGAAATTTGAATGGCTAGACGGTGATTCGAACTCGCGCCTTTCAGAATGCCACTTAAAGTACCAACGGCGAGTGATCAGAAGACAGGCGATTTAATAGTTGTTGCGTTGGCTCATAGTTGGCGTATACATAGAGCTTGTGGCGGTAATCAAGGAGGTGTAGTAAGTCCCCTTCAGGGTTAGCTGTTCCACTGTATCAGTCCTGGTGTTTAGCATTGAAGGCCCATTCAGACGACCCGACCTGGTCTCCGAAAATCGTGGCCACGCCCCTTTCGGCCCTGAAAACGGGTGGTCTAAAGCGAGCTCCTGGTCACGTTTTTGCCGCGAGACCTGGCAGGGAGGTTTGCTGGAAATTCCATCCGATTTGGGCGAAAGGGTGAAGGTAAGCCGGGCCCCCACCACTCTGCCCTTAAAACTGGCCGTGTAAGGCCTCAGAAGGTTGTGCTCACACTGCCTGGTTCCCCATTTTCTATTATTTTGTGATGGATGCATCAGATAAGCAAGAAAAACAAGTATTGACAGAGTTGCTGGAGGTGTACGAGACCTACAAGATTTTTGTGGGACATCTCACATAAGGTTGCCGACTTATTAAAAAAAAAGCATATTAGTCTTTTGAAGAGGAAAATAAAAATCATATGAAAGGTAAAAAATTAAAATTTAGTTATTTATTGCCTCAAATACATATATTTTCTTGCTTAATGGACTAGCTATTAATTGTTGGTTTCATTTCAGTGTTACAGCTGGAGCCACATTCTACATCTGATATAGCAAAAAAGGATCGTTTTTAAATTTATGGACGCTCTGTTTCTCCCTTCCCACCATATTGCATTTATTTCGTTTCATCATAAGCACTAACATGTCGTTTGTAAATTAATTGAATTGTATAGTCTACCAAAAATAAGTTGTTTCCGCATAGTTTATGGTTATGTTCAGAAATAACGCCGAGCGGACATGAGTCGGCTGGAGTACAACAGTATGAATGGTCCACCATTATTGCCTCGACTCCGATGCGGTAATCAAAGGATGCGAGCGAACAAAAAATCGCTGGCCTATAGGCACTTTTTCTTGCCGAAGGTTGTGAAACTAGCAGACGAACGTTCAGTTAAATGTGTTGTATTTCGCATACTTTATTCGTAGGGAAAAGTGTAACAGCCAAAAATAAAAATATGGTACTTTATAATACAGTATGGATGGCAACCCTAACCTCACATGCACTCTGTCTCAACAAAGACGCGAGAAATGAGGCATTTCACCTGTCGTCCGCTATAAATTCCTAAAATCTTCACCATCCAACACATCTAAGAGTCAAGTGACTGAATACATGCCTTTGTAAATATAATTGCTTGGCACACGTCTTTTTTCTTTTTCCTAGGCTTTTCGCATAATGTCAGGTCGTCAGGGTTACACCAAGAATTTGTAGTTTTGATAAATATGGGCCACTCATATTTCATTTAAATATTAGAACTTTAATAAAATTTGTGACTAACTACTTTTATTACTAGTATTACTATTGAATGGAACGTGCAGAGCAAGACGGATATACGCGTGTTGGTAGGCCGCTAGTACGATAGTACCAGATCGGGCCGGCCGACGGGTCGTCTAAATGCAACACTCTGTCGACGGGAGCAGAGGGAAATCGGGAACGGGGCAGGTGATCGGGAACGGGTCGTCTAAATGGGCCTTTAGATCTTCCCCACCCCTTCTTCCAACTTTGCCAGGAATCGAACGGTTATGTCACTCTCATCGAGCAAATAGTCAAACCCCCGCCTATTACAGTAAACAAAATCGTAGGAGATTCCTTTCATTTTCCGAATACCTGTAAATATAACGTATCTCATCCTATTCCTTATTGTGTTGTCTTAATTAGGACTAGTCCCCGTGAATTATCCTTTTCCGATGTGCTGTCAGCTGTGGCCAGATTAATTGGCGGCCTTTTTTGTCACTGATTTGCACTCTTGTACCAAGTTGTGCGATTGCCAGATTTTCTGCGTCCTTGCACAATTAGAAGTGTTGGACTATCTTCTTGAAGATTATCCTGTAAAGAATGTCAAATGGCGTTTCCGCTCACAGGTGGCTCGCGTACTGTATAAGACGGTTTTGAATTTCATGCACAAAGATGTTGTATTGCCATCAGATTTTGATTAACTGAATTTTAAACGTTAAGAATAGTCAAGCCTGCACATCTCGACATTCATTATTACAGGCGATGTTTGGAGGGGGGTAAATCTGTGACCTCGCAGCTTCCCGTCACCGACATGCTATGACGTCACCATCACGCTATGACCCATTGCGCGTATGATATACGCATTTGACGCTTTGTGAATGGGTAAAATCTTATGAGTTCGTATCGCCAACATGCTAATATTAACAGTATATCTGTTGCTATAAGATGGCGTGTTGCACTTGGATAGCCATGAAAGGATAGTTCATACTCGTATCTAACTTATAAAAATGATTTTTTTTTTTTTTTTTTTTACAATATTATTCATTCAAACCCACAGTTTTTATCCGATTTTGATAGTACTTAACACGGGTATTCTGCAAAACAAGGCGGTCTTGTAGTTCAGCGGTGAAGGGGCCTACTTTCGAAAGTTTCTCTCACTGGTAGCGGGTTTAAATCCCGTGGTGAGCAGGAAGTCTTAGAAGTTTTATTTCATTAAATGAGTTACGCCAGGACGTTCCGTAGTTCTTTTTTTTTTTTTTTAACTGCTTTACGTCTCTTAACAGCGAGGTCTTTAGAGACGGGAAAGGATGGTGGGCATGGATGGGGGCAAGGAATGGGAAGTAATTCGGCCATGGCCTTTTGAAGGAAGCATCCCGGCATTTGCCTGGAGTGATTTGGGAAACCTCCGTAGTTCTGATTCCACGTTAAACTGTAAGATTCGACGAACCGTAGGGTTGTGGAATAGTTAGATTTTTAGTTTTTGACGCGAAAACTTCTTTAGGCGTGTTTGGAGATTATTTTATGGGTAAAAAAATCTTATGAATTCACGCCAACGACATGGTAATGTTGCAGTATACGAGTGGGTATAAGAAAACTGGAATTATTTTTAAAAGCTATATATTTTCAAATTTTTTACAAAACAACCTTGTCCCTCAAAATACTACCCTTTACAACTAACACGTTTGTCCCACCGGTGCTTCCACTGTTCGAAACATTTTCTGTAGTCATCTTTATAAATGTCTGACAGCTCTTCTCTCGTCTTTTTCTAGACCTCTTCAGTGTTGTAAATTCAGTGTCCTTTCATGCCTCTTTTCATGTGTGGAAATAAGAAAAGTCACACGGAGGCAGGTAAGGCGGTGAAGGTCGTGGGGCAGCGGAACCATGCCATTTTTAGCCAAAAATTGCTTAACAGTGACAGCTGAGTGTGTAGGTGCATTGACGTGGTGGAAGAACCAGTCTCCTGTCTGCCACAAATCGGGTATTTTTTGACGAACACTGTTGCGCAATCTTCTTAAAACTTCCAAATAAACGGATTTAATGAAGGTCTGATGTAGTGGAACAAACTGTGAATAACCTACGCTCTTGGCATTACAAAAGCAAATGAGCAACGTTTTAATGTTTAATTAGACGGCATTTTTTTTTTTTTTTTTTTTTTGACGGGGTGACAATGACGTCTTCCATTGGATTGACTGTTGCTTTGTTTCTGGGTCGTAACCATAACACCATGACTCACCACCAGTAAAATGACCTTTGACAGAAAATCTAGATCAATTTCAAGCTGTTGTTTCACAGCACGACATGTTTCAACTCGACGTTCTTTTTGATTATCAGTCAGAGCCCGAGGAACAAATTTGCCAACAACACTTTTCATTTCAAAATCTTCGCTTAAAATTCGCTGAACCGAGCTCCAAGATAACTAATCTCTGACGGTTGATCAATTGTTTGTAGACGGTCTCTCGAATTTTTTCTACAATTTCGTCTATTCGGGTAGTTAATAGACGTCCAGAACGAGGTTTGTCATCTATCGATATGTCAGCAGTTTTAAACCGGAGCGAACCACACGCGCACTTGAGTTTTTCCCATAGCGTCATCTTTGTAAGCTGTTTTCAACATTAAAAGAGTTTCAGCAGCATTTTTACTGGGAAGAAAACAAAATTTCACAGCTTCACGTTTTTCACTTAAACTTGCCATCATCAAAAACGAAACAATAACAAAACAGTGCTAGCAAAAACAATCACTGCAGATTAACAGAACAAGGCATGTCGACAACACAGGCGGCACTGAACTGACAATGAGGTGCACTATAAACGCCTAGCGGCAGAAACGTGTACTACACAAGCTCCGCCCACGGAAATGCTATTCCAGTTATTTTTGGGTACTTTGCGATGTGGTGTCTCAGTGGTTAAGGTGTCTGACTGGTGGTCGAAAGGTACCCGGTTTGAATCCCTGTCTTGGCGGGGATTTTCATAGACCCTCAAGCCAAACTTCACCTCTAGCACAGCTTGCTGCGTAATGTGAAGTAAACCAGAAAGCTTCCGTGATTCGGATTCGACATTAAACTGTAGGTGCCCTGTTTCTGGTAGCAATATCGGGGTAGGTTGAGGTGACTAAGACAGGGGCGGAATGCTCAGTCGTTAGAATCCCTGTCAACAGGTGTTTACGTACACACGGGATTGTTATTACAAGACTGTTTTGTTACGCTCCAGAGACCATTGATGTTGAATGTTGATAGTGCTATCCGTAATATGTTAGGGCTGTAGTAGCTGAGAAGTATTCATTGGTAGTGGTTTGCCATGCGTACGAAGTGCCTGCGACATTAGGTGTATGAAAAGTATTCTGATATTTTCGTCCCAGTCTTTTTGTGAAATGGACAGAGGTATTATGAGAGGAAGGCATATGAAATTATGTTTATGATGCCATTAAAGAGCACAAAAAAAGTCTTTGGCAAAATGGATCGAGTGTGTCAATTCTGCGGTGCCAAGAAATTCAGAAGAAAAAACAGCAGGTATGTGTTGCATGAGCGAAAAAACACAATTACCACCATTGGAAATGCCTTTACCAGAATTATTGTACTATTTCATTACATGACTAGAGAAACTCCAGTGTGTAAGGATGGTAACTATGGCTAGTAAATAAGAAAAAGGAAATGAACTGACCATCCAGCCCTCGTTTCTGTACGCGGTACGCAATCCCCTGTCCATGCTCTATACCAAAGATTCCCAATGGGGACGTTACCGTCTACCGGTGGTCGTTAAAGAGATCATAGGGGCCGTTTCTGGTCCAAGGCAAATTCAGGGAAAGTTGTGAACCAGTCAACACCCCCTGCTTTCCAGTGTCATATTCGGCCTTATGGGTTGTGTCAATGAGGTTTTTTATTGCATTCCCATCATCATACGCAGAGTAAAGAAGATTTAGTGTAGTCAGCAGTTTACTAGCTAGGAAAAGAAGCAGATTATCAGTAATGGTTTGCGGTGATTGAAGATTGCTGATGAAAAATAGATCAGCAAATATAGAAACACTGGTGTCATTCCACAAAACTCAGCTCTCTAATTAATAATACGAGGGTAGGCTGGAAAAAAAAAATCAGACATGCTTGTAGAATACAAATAAAAATAATCAGAAAGATCGACCAAAAAGTACAGTTGTTAAGCTGCAAAATTATATATTTATTTATCATCATAGTCACCGTTAAGTGTAACACATTTCTCGAAACGTGTAACAAGTTATTTTTATTTCGTCACTGAAAAGTTCTTCAAACTTTTCCCGAATTCAGGATTTTACAACTGCCTTCAGCTCATCGTCCGAGGTGTAATGATTATCCTTGAGGTCTTTCTTGAGGAAAGAAATAAAAATCACACGGTGAAGGATCGGAGGAGTAAGGAGGGTGCGGAATAGGTTGAAACTTCAGGTTTCGCAGAGCCTCTACAGTAAGCCTGTGTTTCAATGATGAAGCTGATGCGTTCCTTCGATATGCCAATATGGTTTGCGTACGCTTTTGAGTGATTCGCCCGTAATTTTGAATCAAATCGTTGATGAGTTAGCGATGTTAACCGTCTATAGCAGTGATCAGACGTCCTCTGCATTCTAATCAACAATAATGGCTTTTCTAGGCTCGCAATCACGAAATTATACTGTCCATCCATTGACAGCAGAAATATCAACAACATTGACACCATAAACAGCCTTTAAACGACGATGAATCTCTCTAGAAGTCACTTTTTCTGCAATTAAAAATTCGATAACAGCATGCTATTTAGCTCGCGTTGAAACAGCACTAAAACACGTCTCCATACTTCCGCTTCTCAAAATACACGGGATGAATTCAGCGACTTCAAACCTGCGCATGCGTATACAGGTGTAACGTTACTACCACCTGCCGCCGAGCGACCTTCTAAACGTCATTTCGTTCGCCCTCTACAAGCTTGTGTCCATTTCTTTTCTGCCTACCTTCGAATTATTATTTTTTCCATATTTCTTAGCCAAACTGTGAAAAATAAACAAATATTGTTAATATCCTTTCATAAAATAATTTTAAAAACCTTTCTTACGAATGACATACTGCACGCCATCGAATTACTGTTTGAAAAAGTGAAATACGAGCCCAAGAAAGTTGGAGTAGGCCTACTATGGTTTACATTATTGCTTACAAGAAGGACAAGATTTGTTTTTTCTCTGAAAGGGTACGGTAGGCCAAAAATGCTTGCTCTTTGCCAGTGCTGGCAGCCTTGTAGCTTTGAATATCCGCAGGCGGCTGCTAAAATTTCCCTAGGTTGGGTATAAAAATCCAGAGATTCGCTAAACTAAAAAATTGAAACTCTAATTATTAAAGAGAAAGTCACAATTAAGAATAATTTATTTCCAAGTCTTTAAAATTCCAAATACAACTGCTACGTCTACACGTTTTTTATTTCATTTATTTATTTATCATTTATTTTTGACGATACATTTTCTGTGTTGACATTAAATTTAACATATCTTCTGTAACAGAAGAAGTCAGATATGTTGATTTAGTGAATATTCTCTTACAAATCCTGCTGCTCCAAATGTTAAACTGAGGCCCCTGTGATTCTCAGGTATCGGTTACACGGACATTGAGTGATTCTCGGAAGGCACTGATTTGTAATGTGGTGTCAATGATCATATCACCGGGCATTAAGACTGCGTTGATAGTTCTGTATTACGGTCTTTTAAAGTTGAATTTAAATGTATAAGCAAACAAAATATGTGCTTTATTTCAGACTTTGGTTTACGCGAGCAGTTGCAAGGAAAAGATTCATAATTACTGATAATTGTGTAACTCATTAACACTAAACGCTGAGATTTAAAAAAAAAAATTGAATGTAAGAAAGTTCAATAAATAAAAAAAGAGCCAAAAATCCTTAGATTTTTTTACAATGCTAATTTTTCCAAAAAAAAAAAAAAAAAAAAAAAAAAAAAAAAAAAAAAAAAAAAAAAAAAAAAACGTAGGCTGGCAGAACTTCTCTTTACAGTCAATAATATCCTCTCTACCGCTTCGATCACTCTCGCCGTTCGTGAGCAATTTCTGCTTTCCATTTGCAAGCGGTTGTGGTGGAGGTTATGTCGCTATAATTTTCCTTAAATCTTACATATTTAGTCTCTTTACTGGTGGTTTGTCTTTTGGTTGCTCTTTGTTAGTTTCAGTTATTAGTTAGAATTGACAATAGTCTTTTGTGTTTGTCAAAATTAGTATAATACTGGCAGAGGTTGGTGATCAGTGGGTTAGTTGAATTTCGTGATGCCCTATAAAAAGATTTGGTTATTTCCATTATTCTTTTTTGGAGCAGCGGGACACCTGCTGCTTCATGCAGGTCTGCTGTCGGAAATCGGTTCGGCACATGTAGTGCTCGACGAAGTGATCTGCTCTGCATCGTTTGCAGTTCGGCCATGGATGCGTACCTCCACACAGGGCACGCATATTCAATCACCGGACGTATTAGGCTACAGTAAATACTGACGCCGGTGCTCGCTGACAATGAGGTATTCCAGGTGAGTATTGGGTAAAACTCGTGTAGCCTTGCTGCAACGTTTCGTTGTATCTCCTCAATGTGATGTTTCCAGGTTAGACGAATGTCCAGAATCACGCTGAGGTATTTAGCTACCACTCGATGTCTTCACCATTTAGGTGCAAGTTACGGATACGGTTTTGCCGTCAGTCACGCTTCACCAGGCGCCTGGTCAGCATAATAGCTTGAGTCTTTGTCGATTAGAGTGGAAGCTCACGAAAAATCAAGTGACCAGCAGACTACTAAATCGCTTGCAGAGGGATATTAAAGCTTCCCTGATTCAACATTGGAACCAAGAGTGGGATGCAATAGTCTCTATGCTCCATC